>JAHKKF010521387.1:0-30071 GCA_019740295.1 Labeo calbasu
AAATAAAACTATCAAAACTCAAACTATTAATACATAACTACAAATTATAAAAATTTTATTTCAGCTAGTTACCAAAGAAACATTTTCATTTCATATCAAACTGATTTCATAAGTTTAATTTGATGTACTAAAATACCAAAAACTAAAACGTAAAAAGAAATGAATAAAAACTATACAGGTATATTTAAAAAAAAAAAAAAATGAAAGAAGTAAAAATTACAAAAAAACAACAACAAATTGCTAAAACTTGAATAAAAAAAAATGGAAAATATAAAAATAAAATTATCAAAACTATCAGTACATAACTAAAAATTATAATAATTGTATTTGAGCTAGTTACCAAAGAAACATTTTCATTTCATTTCAAACTTATTTCATAAGTTTAACTTGATGTACTACAATAACAAACACTAAAATGGAAAGAATATGAATAAAAACTATACAGACATTAATAACAAAAAATAATAATGAAAAATTACCAAAAAACAACAACAAATTGCTAAAACTTAATAAAATAAAAAATGGAAAATATAAAAATAAAACTATCAAACTGTCAGTACATAACTAAAAATTATAATCATTTTATTTCAGGTAGTTACCAAGCAAACATTTATATTTCATATCAAAGTTATTTCATAAGTTTAACTAGATGTACTAAAATGACAAAATCTAAAACAGAAAAAATGAACAAAAACTTAAAAAATAATAAGTAATTAAAAAAAACACACAAACAACAAAATTACTAAAATGTAATAAAATAAAAAAATGTAAAGTATAAAAATAAAACTATCAAAACTCAAACTATCAGTACATAATTAAAATTGTAATAATTTTATTTCAGCTAGTTATCAAAGAAACATTTTATTTCATATCAAACTTATTTCAGGTTTAACTTGATGTACTAAAATAACAAAAACTGAAATGGAAAAAATGAATAAAAACTATACAGACATTTAAAAAAATAAATAAATAAAAACACACACACACACAACAAAATTATTAAAATGTAATAAAATAAAAAAATGTAAAATATAAAAATAAAACTATCAAAACTCAAACTATCAGTACGTAACTACAAATTATAATAATTTTATTTCAGCTAGTTACCAAAGAAACATTTTCATTTCATTTCAAACTTATTTCATAAGTTTAACTTGATGTACTACAATAACAAAAACTAAAATGGAAAAAATGAATAAAAACTATACAGACATATTTAAAAAAAAAATAAAGAAATAAAAGCAAAAAAAATTACAAAGAAAAAACAACAACAAAATTGCTAAAACTTAATAAAATAAAAAATTGAAAATATAAAAATAAAACAATCAAAACTCAAACTATCAGTACATAACTAAAATTATAATAATTTTATTTTAGCTAGTTATTAAAGAATTATTTTCATTTCATATCAAACTTATTTCATAAGTTAAACTTGATATACTAAAATAACAAAAACTACAACGGAAAAAATTGATATAAACTAAACAGACAAAAATAAAATAAATAAAAGTTATAAAAAACACAACAAAATTACTAAAACGTAATAAAATAAACAAATAGAAAAATTAAACAGTCAAAACTCAAAATACCAGTACATAACTAAAAATTATAATAATGTTAATAAATATAATTATAATAGTGTATTGATACTAAAATAACACTGTGCATTTCATGTATCTTAAATACACACAATTAAGTAATATTTCCACATTTTTTTTTAATAATTTGACAATTACAGTTTGATTAGAAATAGCACATAACAATATATGTTCTATCACAACATATATTTTATTAGATTAATTTATTAGATTTATTCAAAATTATATGAATTATTAATATTATAAAACTAAACAAATCTAAATCATATAAATAATTTTCTCACTATTAATATTGAAATGGTTAATAGTTATTTCACTACTTGTTTAGATCGTAATGGTTTTAAAATATTCATTCATATTTTTATGCTGGATTTTTATAGTTTACAGTGTTTGCAAGACAGCACTGCACTAACAGTCTTCAGACTATTTCTTTGTCTTTTACTAGAAATCTTTGCAATTAATTCAGTTTTGTAGATATCTTCAATGCTGTTTTATATATGTTTAGTATAGTATAGATTTACAGCAAAATTCCCATTGAAATGCATTGCAGTGTGAAGATACAGTGTTCATTGTGCTGTTTCTTTTTCACTTTCTCTCACTGTAATCAGTTAAAATGACAAAAGTGTAAGGGCTTTATCTTTTCCTCCCAGGAATCCTTTAATTATTCAGGAGACTTTCTATACTGATGTGTTCCAAAGGATGCAATTCTCTAGAAAACATCTCCTCTAATATATAGCGCTCTAAATCAATTCCAGCTACCTGTCAAAGACAAGCTAGTTTAATCACTGGGATGTGAATGCTGCAGCAATTCTGAAGGTCAGTCGTTATTGGAATAATCAAATTTTAAGGATATCAGCAATTTTTTTTTTTGCTACCCCGCAGTCGCGGCCAGGTCTAGTTACAGTGTTGGTGAAATGACAGTGGTTTCTGTTCTTATTCTTATTCTGTCCTCAAGCACTTTTGGGGAAAGTTACTTTTGAAAGTAATTCATTACAGTATTGCAATAATTTTTATGGGAAGTAATGCATTACGTTACTTTTGCATTACTTTTTGTCACCTGAGCTGGGCTTGCTTATTAATTTTTAATAACAAAAAACCCAAAAGCAATGTTTTTGGTAACTGCAAAGGCACTTTCACACCAAAAGGAAGTTTTGCTTTTGTTTTGCTCTGCCTTTGCACCTCATCGCATTTTCTTTCAACACAGGGACAGAAGAGGTGTCATTGAATATATATATGTATATATATATATATATATATATATATATATATATATATACATACATGTAATTTTAATTACCTTNGAAGTTTTGCTTTTGTTTTGCTCTGCCTTTGCACCTCATCGCATTTTCTTTCAACACAGGGACAGAAGAGGTGTCATTGAATATATATATATGTATATATATATATATATATATATATATATATATATATATATACATACATGTAATTTTAATTACCTTAATAAACCTTAATTATTAAAATTTTATGGTATCAATTGTGGGACATTTTTGAGGTTTTACTATTCTATTTTTTTATTTTATTATTCTATTTTTTTAGGCTTTTTTTCTTTCTTTCTTTTTTCTTTTTTAATGCTTGTTTAAGAACCATTAAGGTTTTTTTGTGTAATTTTCATGACAATCGAGCACTTCTCTCCAATTTTTTTATTAACATAATGCATCTGCATGATTTACTTTTTCTTTTTTTTTCTTTTTCTTTCTTTTTTTTAATTCCCATTTTTTTCTCAGTAGTGATTCTCACAAATTCTTTTATTCTATTAATTTTAAGCATAAATAAGAATAAATTAAAAGCTAGCTTTAACCGTAAATTAAATCATAAACTTATGGTTTAGTTAACCATAATATCTCTAGAATTAAAAGTCTCTCTGGGAATAAAGTCTGCCGAATGCATAAATGTAAATATACAAACAGGCTTCATATTTTGCAAAATACCATTTCTTACACATTTGTTTCTTTTTATTTTGCTGTGAAATATGACACATTTTACTATTCTGCTGCTCAAGTCAGTGCTATTTTAGCATCACTGACATACTATTATAGTTTTTGTTAATATTTTGAATTAGAATTTTATTACAAATTTTAAAAATAATTTAGAATTTTATTTTTCTGTTTTCACTTTTAGTTAAAATATTAGTAACTTGTTATATTTATTAATTTTACTTTTTCCATTTAAAAAAAATGAAATCTATATAATTTAATTTTGTTTTGTTTTTGTTATTTTAGTACTGTAAGTCAAATGAAAATTAAGAGATAGCTGAAATAAACATGTTTGTGTGTTTTAAGTTACCATTTATTTTGTTTGAAGAAAGTCGATGTTTTTTAATGGTTTTAGTTTGATTTACTGTATATTACGCTGCTGCCACGCAGATCTAATATTAACATGCAATTTCTTTCCCAGCTGTTTACCTTCACAGACATAACTGACTCTTTTCGTAACTCCTGTGTGTTTTTAACATAAACTTGTGTGTATTTGACTGTTTAAGTGCAATAAGACATGAAAGAGAGCTTAGTTTAGTACTAACATGCCATTTGACAACCGCTTTCTGTGTACATGCTTCAGATGTGTGCGCTCAGAAAACCCTACATCAGAAGTTTAAACTACTATGGTTTAAAATGCATAATTTCAGCTCAATAGACGGGGTAATCAAAACCAAACAGATGTTTTTAGGTAGAATATCTGAGGTAGGAGCTGTAAATGCACAGCTCTGTTCTGGAAAAGGGGGCGGGGAGCAGCAGCTCATTTGCATTTAAAGAGACATGCATGAAAAACAGCGCGTTTCTGCTTCTACTCAAAATAGGCATTTTCAAAATGATATAATAAATGATCTGTGTGGTATTTTGAGCTGAAACTTTACAAATACATTCTAGGGACACCTGAGACTTATATTGCATATTGTAAAAAGGGTCATTATAGGTCTTTAATGCTTGTACTATTCTCATTAGCTAATTTTAAATAGATGCCTGATGCATCTACCAAATAAATAAAAGGTTTCGACTCCACATGAATGATCTTCATATTGCATATAAAGAATATAAGGTCCTAACGAGCTCTTTTGGTTTTCTTCATGCAGGATTCGGGATGACCACCCCTGTGACAGTAGCTGGAAAGGTTTTCCTGATCTTCTATGGTCTGTTAGGTTGTGCGGCCACCATCCTGTTCTTCAACCTCTTTCTGGAACGCATCATTACCCTGCTGGCCGTGGTAATGAAGGCGGTGCGTCTGCGCCGTCTGCGAACCAGTGGCCTTCTCCCGCCGGGGATCTGCCAGGACTTCGCTGCAAGTACGTTACCCGGTTGGAAACCCTCGGTGTATCACGTGATGCTCATTCTGGGTTTATCGGCCATCGTGATCTCCTGCTGCGCGTCGGCCATGTACACTCCAGTCGAAGGCTGGGCGTATCTGGACTCGCTGTATTTTTGCTTCGTCACCTTCAGCACTATTGGTTTCGGAGATTTGGTGAGCAGCCAAAGCGCTGCATACGGCTACCAAGGACTTTACCGGTTGGCTAACTTCTTCTTCATCTTGACTGGAGTATGTTGCATCTACTCGCTCTTCAATGTCATCTCCATTGTCATCAAGCAGGTCCTCAATTGGATGTTGGGGAAAATGAGTTGCTTGTGCTGCCAGCGCTGCAACAAAGCAAATGCTTTCTTAGGACGCCGCAACGCCATCAGGCCCGGCTCGCGCCTTAGGCGCGGACGCTTCGGCCGGACGCCGGACACGGATGGCCCTTGCGATAGCGACACGGAGGGACGCAGGCTCTCGGGCGAGATGATCTCCATGCGAGACTTGACGGGATCCAATAAAATCTCGCTGGCCATTATGCAGAAACAGCTGTCGGAGTCGGCGAACGGATATCCCAGAACGGTGTGCGGCAGTTCACGGCAGAACGGCTTTTCTGGTGGCGTTGGTGCTTTGGGCATCATGAATAACCGATTAGCAGAAACCAGTGACTCTAGGTAGAGGTAACCATCTCAAAAACAGTTGTTATTAGCAGTAAAACCTCTCCAACTCTCTCTGGCCGTTGAGCGGTTTGGGTTTGCGATTTAAATTTTTGAGCTTGTGTAGAACAGCATGGCATGCATGAACTGTGTAGGATATCCTGTAGGATTTTTGGATCGTAACTTGCTACGGCGTATGCTAAGAACGCGTGCTAGGTAATAACGGTGTGTTCAAATCATGTTGGAAAGATCGTATTCATGAGCTGAATGAACAAGAGCATCAGTGCAAAGTCACAATTACGAGTGGGAAAGGAGAAATGTCCCAAGCTGGGATTGTGTCAGTGAGAAAACAAGTTGGATACAGTGAATGCAGCATCTGTCTTAATGATAAATCTAAGTTGCATGCATAAAATACCATAGTACTGTACAATTACAATATAATCATTTAATTTACAACACCATAAATTGAAAAAAAAGCAAAAACGCACCAGATGCACATTCTTTAGTCATCATTAATGCTTTGCTTGAACCCTGGATTTATTTGATCCAAAGTACAGCAAATTTTTGTTAAAAAATAATTTAAAAATTTTCAAATACTATTTAAAATAAATGTTTTCTATTTGAATATATTTTAAAGTGTTATTTATTTCAGTGAATTCAAATCTGAATTTTAGCATTATTACTCCAGTCACATGATCCTTCAGAAATCATTGTAATATTCTGTTTTGCTGTTTAAAAAACATTTATTATTATTATGTTGAAAATAGAATTTTTCAGATTTCTGATGAATAGAAAGTTTCAGCATTAATCTGAAATAGAAATGTATTTATCATTAAATTTTGGTCAGTTTAAAGCATCCTTGTTAAATAAAAGTATTAATTACTATAATTTCTTTCCCCAAAAAAATAAAATAAATACTGCCTCCAAGCTTTTGAATGGTATAGTGTATAATATTACAAAAGCTTTTTATTTCAGATAAATGCTGATCTTTGGATCTTTATATTCATCATAGAATCCTAAAAAAGATTAATAATAATAATAATAAAAATGTTTCTTGAACAGCAAATCAGCATATTAGAATGATTTCTAAAGACTGGAGTAATGAGGCTGAATATTTTGCTTTTGATCACATTCAAATAGAAAACAGTTATTTTAATAATTTTAATACATTATAATATTTGCAGATTCCTTTTATTGACACCCAACCAATTCCAACAAAATTGGTTGGTTTTCATGTGTTTTAATGCATTATACTTTCTAAAGGTGTAACAGTTAATACATATAATGTATTATAACTGTAACTACATTTATTCATGAGATCATACAATGCATTATAAAGGTGCATTAAAAAAACCTTTAAAAAGTATTATATAAAGGCTTCTATAAAGGCTATTTGAATGCACCTGACGCCGTAATTACGACTTCCCAACTCACAAATATGAACTTCCCAGGAGGATTTGAACACACCATAAGTGACTTTTCATATTCTAGTAATCAACCGCAACAAATCCTGATTACCCAAATCATATCGTCTAGATTTGGTAGATAATATTGTACCACATGAATTAACCCTAAACAAACGCTCTGAACTTAGACTTGACTACCAGTGACTATTTATAGGAGATAAGTAGAGCTTGTCAAATCCTAAATAAGTAAAAGTAGCATCCTATTTACTTAGAGAACACTCGATTTACAACTATGCATCATCTCCATGTCGCAAACATATTTGTTTTTAGTCTTGGGCTGCATCCCAGTTATGCTGTGCACTAGAAATATGTACGTCACTCTCAATGGAAAGTCCATTCTCAGTATTTGGACATACTACAATGTATCATAATTGCACAGCTCCCTTATTATGTACATTTTGTGTCTTAACATCCAGCTCAGTTCATTAACTTTTAGGTTCATGCAATTAACAAAATGCTGTGGTAGTTTCAATCATTCTTTGGCACTTATTTTGACCTAAAAAATCAAAAACTCCTCCTCTTCCATAGTGCAGTTTACAGTTCACATATCTAAAAATCCTTAAAACAGCATACATTTACTTAGCATCATATCAAGACTCTTTGAATTGACAGAATTTTCAGTTGAAAATGTCTTATTATCTCATGCAATGTTGCTTTTCAAGTAAATGTATCATGTTGTAAGGAATGTTGCATTTTTAGCCCGAAAACAAAACAAAAAATATTAGTTCAATATTTTTATTTGATTACAAAATCGGTTATCAACACCGATTTGTATCTAGAATACTATTGAGAATGGATCATTTGTGAGCTAGTATGCAACATTACTTACAGAGAAATGTAGAACAAATGCTAGTTGCAAATGATGACTTTATAGTATGCAGATTAGAGGGTTGGGAGGTTGGGAGTTTGTACTGTATAAGCGAGTGCGTTTACTGTACCCCTTCAAATCGGTGTTCCTGTCAGTAGGGATGTCATGGCTAAGAAATGCCACTGTTGGAAAAATTCAGCTGAGGGTTTTACACCCTCATAGTAATATGATGAGATGCACCAATAAGCTGAGCAGTGCAACTTCAAAGCCAAACTCTGTTGTTCCCCAAAGAGGAGAGAGGAGGAGCTGAAAAGATCGAGTGAGACAGAATGAAGGAGAATAAAGTGAAGAAGCCCTGAGAGAGGGAATATGAGCCATCTATCAGCGCAGAACTAGACTTCCAGCGGAGCTCGTGTTCGTCTGCCAGACCTCTGCAGACCCAACGTTAGTGCCCTCTATCATCTTATTAAAGCTGTCTATATAAAATCCTCTTAGATGGTGTTTGCTACACCTGCACTGGCTTAGTAGGATGCATAATATCATGCCTGGTGTTTAACAAACGAAACACTGTTGTCAAACAGTAGTTGTCAAATAATCATTTGAAAAGAAATTTAGGGAATTATGCGTGCTATATTCAGTCCCCTAAAAGTCGCAAATAAGGGCCTTTAATCAGAGCAGAAAGTCTAAAATTCATAAAGGCATGACATTAAATGTAGCAGGCATTGCAATAAATGAAAATCTGATATTCAGTATGAATATAAATCAAGTTAGATTTACTTGAGATGCAAATGTAAAATGAAGTCTTGAAAATTGCAACAAAATATGCTTAAAACATGACCAAATGTGGTATGAAAACTTATTTTTTTTCCTTGCAATTAAGTTGATTTTTTTGCTGAGCCCACTGGCAGATGTTCTTGTTTTAATCATGAACTCACTATTATCGTGGTCACGTGACAATATGAAGCAAAAGTTTGTATATTTAAACTTCTTATTCTAACATAAAATGTCTTTAAAGTTGTGTTGTAGGCCATTGATGATTAGTAGGCACGGTATCTGTCAAAGGAACTAGAAGCGAAAGCACAATATGGCTTAATCCCTTCATCTAGTCCGTTTACACTGTGCGTTTCAAAGCGAAGCATGCAGTACGTTCAGGCGATCGGCTCGTGATCCGGTGTTTTCCATGCCTCGGAACAGCTCCGTTCACAGTGAATGGAGTGAACTCGTTTATTGCGTGTGCTGTGAGTTTAGCACGCATTTGGGAACACAACGACCACCGGTTACGCTTTATTTTCGTGGAAGATCATTACAGCATTTCACTAGATTTGCAGTAGGACGCATTTTCGTAAGCCTGTTTTTGCTGAAGCTGGAGTCTTCCTTCAAAATAAAAGCTCTACTGTCATTTCCATCAAAATACAAGCTTCAAAGTGCAGTATAAATTGCTAACAGCTAGCGGTTTAAATGTCTAACGTTACTGCAGTCCAAATTAAAAATGTGTTAGAAATTACGAAAGAAGTATTGTAATTTCCCTACTGTAGTGTTAAGCAAAAAAAAATATACCTGTGAAATTGTTTTACAATATATGGCTATTACTGTCATAGGAAGTAATATAAAATTGTTTTTTTTTTTTTATTATATTCTGATTTGGTTGGCTTCCTAAAACACCAGTGTAAATGTAATTTAAACTGAGACAGTATACCACAAATAAAGTCCCCTTTAAAGTTCAGGTACAAGTCAATTCACTTTTTTCTTTTTCTGACTTAAGTTTTCTTAGTTAAGAACATGGGTTGGAGCTCTTAATTTTGAACTCTCAGAGTGCATTAGATAGAATAATTAAATAAAAATCGACTTCATATCGTGATATCACTAGCTCTGGGATGTGCATCCACGACACTACGTACTATTGAATCATGTCGAAAGGTCACGCGGAACTACGGACCCAATGTTTACAAAGTGAACACACAAAGACTAAGGAAGTGCAAGTAATTCAAACTGTTTACAAACAAAAAAGAACACAACGATGTCGGACGATTCTGAAGTTGTAGGAGAAAATGAGATGGAGTTTTTCGCCATACTCTACCTTTTTGAGCTGGAGTACACAGACGATGAACTTAGATGTGATTCGTAGCATTGTGGATGTGCATCCCAGAGCCTGTGCTACACAAGCTTTTTTGCTTAAAAAGTATACAAATTTTTATTTTTTGAAAAAAATGACCAATCGTTTTGCTGGATAAGACCCTTCTTCCTCGGCTGGGATCGTTTAGAACCCTTTGAGGGTGAGCTGCATTTTAACTGCATTTTGGAAGTTCAAAATTGGGGCACCAGTGAAGTCCATTAAAAACTGCAGAAACATTCATTGTTTGGCACAATGAATGTGTTTACATGCACAATTCTACACTGATGTCCTTAAAAAGTAGTCAAGACAGATTTATGAAATTTGCATGAAATTTCATGAGATTTTGAAATGATTTTCTTCACTTTTGGCATCAAAACATAAAGAAGACATGCACAAACTGAGTAAAGTAAAACAAAAATGTGTTTACATCTAAAGTGAAATGGGAGTAAACTGCAAAAATCAGTTTTGATTAAACCTTTTGCAATCTTCTTGTTTAAAACATTAGATAATGCATGTAAATGCACTCATTAACAAACTTTGAGTTTTTCCTATTATGGTTTGCTTTGCATTTAAACGGCATAATTAACATAAATAATATGTTTGCTTAATTAATTTGGATGGCTGACTGTGATCATTTCAAAATCTCATGTAAACGAGACTTTCTTGTGTGGGTGGTTTAATGATTTGCACAAACTCCTAAAACGTTTTTTTAAACACAATGAGCTGATTTTTTGATAATTATCGCTATTTTATTGTGCATGTAAACAAACTAATAAGGAAGCTAATTTGTGACCTTAATGTGCATTTTTGAGCCGTTTCCACTGGTAAACGCCACAATGCATCACTGCTCATTTGCATCAAATCTAATGCACTTAGTTGCATTGCAAACAAACTCGCTCATGTTGCCTCAAATGACCAATTCTCGTTGAAAATGAATGAACTCTAGGTTCTTTCCTGCCACAAACCACAAACTCCCCTCCTCCCCAAATGATAAATCAAACTGCTTTAATAAAAAAAGGGATATTGGTTGAACAATTGCAATAGATGCTAAATGAGCTGTCATGCAGCATTTGTGTATATAGCAGACAGAAACAGATGCTAGTGTGCTGCACACCCCTAAATCCTGACATTGTAAGAGTAGAAGAGAAAGAAAGACAGGAGAAGAGAGGAATCCAGTCCCTCAGGTGTGATAAGGCATCAGCACAGATGTAGTTTCCATTAGCTAGCTCTCTGCTGGTGATCTATACCGTATCTGCTCAGCTCTCTTTTGCTTCGGGAGAACAACAGCTCACGTCTGCATTCACAAACGCACAAAAACACACACAAACACTCCCTCCCTTAGCATAGCACAGTTCATACTCTCTACCTACTCTTATAGTGAATCTACCTGTATGTAACTCACTGTAAATAGTCCAGCAGAACAACTTCTGATTCTTTTTGCATATTGCAAAGGGAAACTGTGATGAATGACTGAAGATCGCAGCTCTTGCTTATAATATACAACCTCAGGTAGTCCAATCTTCTGATGTAGTTTTTCTGCATGCTACTGTGGTTAAGCCATACGAGAGGCACTTGTATCTCTTATAGGTCTATTTTTATAAGAATATATTAATGTATTATCTGGCAGTGATGGTGTGCTTGGTAGGAACAAATGACTTGATTAAATGTGCTTGAAATGTCATGAAAACTAGGGGTTGGCAGCATGAACAAAAGTTGCGGTATATATCATGAAACTGAACTAAAAGTTGTTTATATATTAAATTACCTTTACATAATGCTCATTTTTGGATAATCCACTGAATTAAATAGTACCACTATTAACGATTTGGTCATTTTCTCTAATGTAAAATCCAGCTTCAACTGGTAACTGGTTTCTAGCTCATCTAACTTGGTCATTAGCTGGTCCAAGACCATCTTGGATCAACGATAAACCAGTTACCAGTTGGTCATGCTAGTTTAAGATGATAAACACGTTATATGCCTTAAAGTGCTATTTTATTTTTCAGTATTTTCATGTGCTTTTGTCATTTTTATTAGCTTTTTAGGTTTCATTTATTATTTCAGTGTTAGTTTTTTGCTCAATTTTATTTATTTATTTACAGGTTGTGATTTTAGTGCTTAAACTTGAACTTCTAGTATTTGTTTAAATTTTTTAAAGTTTTGAATCTAATATTTAGATTTAATTTCAGCTTTGTTTTAAATGTTTTTAATTAACAATAACAACCATGATACCGTCATACAGCTGACCCCTAATGAAGCCCTACAAATGAAATTTGTAGAAACCGCAAGTAACATCATAAACATATCATTGCGCATGAGTGATGTACATGAAGAGAGAGTTTGAGATGTAAAGCAGAGCTTTGCTAACAACGCAACGGAAATGCAACTCAAAACGAGTCTTGGTATGAGCTTGTGAAGGAACGCGTTTCCAGAAGCCTGAAGATGCATTGAAATATATAAAATATATATAGAAGTTTGTTCTCTTAAAATGCATGCATGGATCAATATCAACTGCCTTATTTTGTTCCTCAACCATGTAACTATAATGTAGATCGGACTTACTCTGTACAGTAAATCTTTTGCATTTTGCAAAATGTATCTCCATTGATTGCAATGGATCTAACTGAACTGAAGTCCTCCATTTTCTCCAGGACTTGGGAGATCTGGGAATTTCACTGTTGTATTTATTTTTCTTTTTTGTAGCCCCTGAAACGGACTCAATTAACTCGTCCATCATGTTTCACGTTTGTGTTTTTGACAGCAATATGAAGCCAAACAAGTCCAAGAATCAGTTGTCACAAGTTGTTGATCTTTACAGTGGTGTGCGAGATGGAAACCAGGTTTAGATTACGACTCATTTTTGGTAAATGCATGAAAAATACATCACGAATGGTGTCTATAAAGGTGGAACAAATATCAGAAACGTCTGTTCTTGTGTGTTTGTCGTTAGTGTGAAAGGCTAATGTTTTAAAAGCAGCACAATGGTTTAAATGAATATTGAGAGAGACATAAAGGGTTTCTAGGTCTGTACAATTCTAAAACTATTTTTATTAATTTAGATTTTTTAATAATAACACTCAAAATATAGGTAAAATGATAGGTATTGATAGTTATTTAGCCCTTAATTTGGCCAGTATTTTTCGTGGCGACATCAAGATAAGATGCTTTTGCATTTAAACTCCTCTGTTTTATCTCTAGGTTAACTGAAAGATTGAATATTTAACATTTAATGTGCATTATATAACCTAGTCAATGGCTATTTTATATTACATAATTTGTTGTAAAAAAGGATTGCACATAATTATAATAATAGCTCTTTTACATTATTTTTGACAGCTAAAACTATTAAAGAAAATTACTTAGAAGTGTTAAACAATATGCTGACAGAAACATATTATGCTCCTTATGTTCAGTCTTTCTCAGCGTGTTTATTTCATGCCACTCTTTCTATAAAAGCATATGAATGTTTCTTATACCAGAAGATGGCAGGTACATTAGTAGTCTGAGTTACTGAAAAGGTACAAAATGTACAATTATCCCTGGTCTCCGCTATAGAAACACTAAGATTGTATGTTTAGCCAGTATTTTGCATTCAACAATGAAAAGATGCATATCAGATTTTATAATTGTGATAAGTGTGACTCAGACTGTTTAACTGTTGACATGAATTTTCATCATCATTATATTTTAAGAAAGATTCCTTATCAGTATGCAAGAAGAGCAGAACAGAATAGGTGTTCGCCTACTCAATTCATCTCTCCTTTTTTCTTTATTTCTCTCTGTTTTTGCAGAAACATGCATGGAAGGATTAGGTTCATATGTAATTCAATAATTTACAATGAAGGTTAAAGCAAGTTATTACATTTTGATGAATGATTATGAACACAAAAATATTTTTTTGCCAAAATAACATTAATGAATCATTCACAGCGTGGTTATTATAGTTAACTAAAACTAAAAATTAAATAAAAATGGACTAAAATACTATAAAATGCAGCAAAATTGCTAAATCTTTAAATATATTGAAAAAACAAAACAGAAAATGAGGCAAAATTACCACTCATTAGGCCACTACTTTGGTCATCTGTGTGGTGTGAAGAGCTGGTTGGTAATCTAGACCTGGTTACCTGGTTATCAGTCCTCATAAATCTTCATTTCAGACTTAGGCCCGTCCCATGTTGCCTGCGTTGTGGTGTACCATTGATTTACTGTATGCAAATTACTTCTGGTTGCAAGTTGCACATTTATAACGATGATTGTACTTTTATATTTATTTGAAAAAGATGATATCTAATGAGTCACGCATATAAGAAATTAAAATCTATTCTAAGAATCTCTGTCTTTTTTCCTTTCATACCTGATGAATAATTGCACATATTGCCATCTGTTGTTTGTATTGTTGAAGTTGACCTGTGACATTATTTCAGCATCTCCTGTGGAAAACAACATAACAGCTGAACTGCCTACCTAGACAGCATTTTAAAAGAATAGTTCAGGATGATAATACCTCTTTTTCCAACTTGGATTTCTAAATTGCCTAAAATGTCCCGGTTTTGGCTTTGTTTTCATGCTCCCTGAAGGTAATGACTGAAAAGTAGATTGACCAATAGCGTGCAGGCATTGTACATAACCGACCAATCGTGGCGTGCGAGAAGGCGGGACCTACAGATAACGGTCAAAGCAACAGAAATACGCGCTTCGGTTTAATGCAGTCTTCTTAACGCCCTTTTAACATGGATTTCTATAGAGACCGGAACACGACAGCATCCAAAAGGAAGTTAAAATTAATCATGGAGGCGCTCATCAGTTACTCAGGTAAAAGGTGCCTAAAAAATCGTAATAAGCTCTGTGTTATTTTGAAAGCCATTTTGGCGCTCTTTGATGTGTTGTGAGGCGCCTCAGTTAAAGCGGCAGAGTTATGCTAGTGAAAGCGATCATATCTTCCTCTTAAATACTATTTAAATCACGAAATAGTATACACATACATGAACATTTCATGTCTTATGTAATTGCTGAAACCGTGTTTCAACCGTGGAAAGATATAAATAAAAAAGCGTGTAAATAATGTGTAGTAGCATTAGGCTAAGTTACATTTACTTAAGGCAAGTCATTCAGTGACCACAGCTCATTAGTTTACTAGCGAAATGAAGTCTATAGAGGTGCATTTAGTTAAATATACGTGACCCTGGACCACAAAAGCAGTCATAAGTAGCATGGATATATTTGTAGCAATATAGCCAACAATACATTGTATGGGTCAAAATCATCCATTTTTCTTTCATGCCAAAAATCATTAGGATATTAAGTAAAGATCGTGTTCCATGAAGATATTTTGTAAATTTCCTACTGTAAATATATAAAAACTTAATTTTTGATTAGTAATATGCATTGTTAGGAACTTCATTTTGACAACTTTAAAGGTGACTTTTTGCACCCTCAGATTCCAGATGTTTAAATAGTTGTATCTCGGCCAAATATTGTCCTATCATAACTATACATCAATGGAAAGTTTTTTTATTCAGATTTCAGATGATGTATACCCTTGTGACTGGTTTTGTAGTCCAGGGTCACATATGCACTGTGCTGATATATTTATTATATTTGACTTAACCTGGCTGTTAGCGATGCCTTAATTATTTAATATATGTTTAAATGAATTTGCCATGAAAACAAGTTGTGACAGCCACTGTGTAAATGATTAGATTTCAACGTTGCATTGGTAATCATAATTTTGTAAATAGATTTATAAGTTAATGTAAAAGCTGTATTATGTGCAATTTACATGTTTGAATACATTACTTCAGTGTTGATTATTATATCTAAAAATAAATAACAACAACCACCCTGAACACCCAATCTATCTTTTAAAACTGCTATTTACTCAGATTAAACTACTTTAAACTTAAAACCTTCTGACTTAAAGCTATTAAATCTACTTAAACTTTCTGGCTTGACAAACCTTTTATCTAAAAATAGATAGCGTTTGAATGTTGGGCTGTCTTGTGTATTTAAAGACAGAGCCACAACTTGTTCAGTAAATCAGTGTATAAAAACAACAACAACAACAAAAAAACAGCAACTTTATGTTTGTTTTTTCTCTTTCTGTGCCAAAAGCGAACTGAACCATCACTTCAAACCAGAACTGTCATTTTGTCTGCCGTTACACCCAAGCTTATGTTACCTATTCAGCAGTTCTCAGGGAGAAATACTGCAACTTTTCATTTTCCCAAGGTGCTTCTCTACTAAGAGTCTAGTGTGCGATGGCGTGTCAGAAAGCATTTGTGTGTTTTGTGTGTGTTCACCGGCAGCACGCATGTTGGAGCATTTGTCTGCTCTTCCCGGTGATGCTCATTCAAACTGAAGCAGCGCTTTCACTCTAGCCTCCCCTGTCATCACTGAACAAATTGTTTTTCTACACTAGCTGAGGCCGTGATCCTCACGCACAGAAACAAGCTGTGAAGCAGAACTGCGCTGACTAGCCCTGAGCGAGTTACAATCAGTCCTACACAACTGGAATAATCTCGGCCTGCTAGTCAATAGGTCTTTTGTGGGCTTGCATTAAATAGACATACATACCATAATAACAGCTGCTTACATTAGGCCAGCAAACATCATCACTGTAATGCAATGCAAATCTCAGTGTTGTCACAGAACTGTAATTAAAACAAAACCAGTAATTGCATGCAAGAAAAAAATGCATGGTTGAATGAAATAATTGGCAGGCGCCAAGTACGGCTGATTAATGCACACTCTAAAAGCTTTGATGAACTTGTACTTCCAAAGATGTCTGCAATAGTACATAGTGCCAGATGATCGGAAAATGAAAATGTTTTGCTGCATAATGGGCTAGAGGACACTTAAAATGTTAGACAAGATGCCTTGCACAGAAATTTATTTTTATGTCCATTTTCCAGTCTTTGTCTTTCTCTGACCTGCAGAATAAATAGGCTATAATAATTTCAGATGGTTGTAATGGGTCCATTATAATTGGAAACCTTCAATAACAGCTTGTTTTGAAAAAATGCATGTGACAACACAATGTTTTTATTAGAAAATCTACATACACATTTATTTTTATAATATATATATATTTTATTTTACAATTTTTTATATTTAAAGATAATATTTATAAATTATGTTTTTTTACTTTTTTATTTTATTTATTATTATTATTATTATTATTTTCAATTTTGGAAGAAACTAATACCTTTATTCAACAAGGATTTACGTTTTTTTATGTATCATTTATTAAAAATGTATATATATTTACTTTTTTTTGGAAGAAGCTAATACTTTTATTCAACAATGATGCATTAAATTGATTTAAAATTATAATAAAGACATCGGTAATGTTACAGAAGATTTGTATTTCAAACAAATGAAAAAATTTTGAACTTTTTATTCATCCAAGAATCCTGAAATAATGAATTACTTTTCACAATATTACATTTTACAATTTTTAAATAGTAAAAATACTGTTTTAACTATATTAATTAAATGAGCTGCTTTTGCATCTTGTTTTCAGTAGGGTGAGGATGTTTGTAGCATTTACAATATGTGTACAATACAACAAACTGTTCAAAAGATACAGGAAAATTAGTTTTTTCCTTCATGTGACCCATTTAAAGCAATAGTTCTGCTAAAAATGAACATAAAATTGAATAATGGCTGAAGAAGACTTAGAATACACTGTGTGAACTACTTTTATAACAATTTTATGGTTATTTTTAACGTTTACAGTGTCTGTTTTCATTGTATGGTCAAGATCAGCATGAACATCTCCTTTTGTCCTCTGCAGAAGAAAGCTATTCACAAGGATGAGGGTGAGTAAATATGTCATTTTTGGTTGTACTTAAAAATGAGGGATCTAACTGATAGA
The DNA here is from genome assembly GCA_019740295.1 of Labeo calbasu. Taxonomy (NCBI): domain Eukaryota; kingdom Metazoa; phylum Chordata; class Actinopteri; order Cypriniformes; family Cyprinidae; genus Labeo; species Labeo calbasu. Next base: position 17,824 of record JAHKKF010521387.1, read on the forward strand.
AATAGTACAATTATGGTGAATGATGTCTATTCAGAGAGAGTTTATTAGCTGTAGTCGGTGCAAACATTAGCTGTGTCACTGCATTACAACCTGCTGACAATCCCTGACCACACAGTCCTTTAAAAACGTGCATTTTGGGGCTGAACTATTTTTGTGTCATGTTGATTGGCTGCAGCCTTTTCTGTTATTCCAGGCCTGAACTTATAAAATTGACTCAACCAACTGTTATTGAATAAACATTCAAAATGCATTATATGCACTACGCAACATTGCTTGATTCGGACATGTTAGAAACATAAACTGTCATTTATCTTTGTTCTTAGATAACAGACAAGCACACAGTCATGGTTTAATGCTTCCTCCTCATTCAGGTGAAACTGCTGCTTCATAACCGGTACACCAGCTGGGGAAACACAATAGTGTTTTTAGCTGTATTATCATGCTGAAAGAGGCAGAACTCATATGAGTGCCGGAGCAGAATTAGGTTTTATTAGGCAGATGCTTTGTGCTTCAGGGAGGAAAGAATAACATCCATTTACTGACCAATTTTAGACTTTGAAATAGCAAAAACTGCCAGATATTACAAATATATTTGTGTTGTACAACATCAGCCCAGACCAGAAAAATATACTACCACAGATAATTGGTGTTTGTTAAGGCCAGTGTACCATTACCATTACCATTACATACTTACAATTAGAGACTTGAACAAACCACTAAATTCTCAAATCATGTGGAATCATTACTGGGGAAATGTTTAGTATTACTTTTTGAGTTTTCAGCTGACCATAAAACAGGCAAAAAAAACAAAACAAAACCCTATAGTTTTACCATTCACGTCCACAGCATTTTACACAAACCTTATTCTATTAAAAACACTTCATGTGATGATTTATTTATTTAATTTTATTTTAAGAGTATGTGCAGTTTTATTTGTTTGTGTAGTTATATAAATTGTCAAGTAATTTATTCATATTATTTCATTACTAATTATTATTTAATATTATGTAATTTATTTTATTTAAAGTATGTGCATTTTTACACTTAAATTATTAATGAGTTCATTTTATTATTATTACTACTTAATATTATTAAGTAAATTATTTATTTTATTTTAAGGTGTACATTTTTGCATGTTTGTATAGTTATCTACATTTTTAAATAATTTATTAATATACATTTATAAACATTAATATTATTAAGAAATATTAATATTAAGTAAGATCTTAGTTTCATTTAAAACATTTCTGTAATAATTTTTCAAAAATCAATTGCATTTATGGAAAACATATTTTATTATTTATTTTATTAAAACTTAATACATTTTTCTGTGTCTGTACATTTTTCCCCCATTACACCACATTATTTATCTCGAAATGTAATTTTATTTGAAATAATGGAGAGTATTCAGAGGTTCAGAAGTTGGCACGTCCAGTACCAACATTCACCCCGTCACATTACATTCATATAAAATTTTATTTTTAATGCTGGTTTTCGTATTTCTAGAAATTCTAGAAATAAGTTTAAAATTTTCCACCTGTCTAAATTTTAAAATATCCCAACGTATGTAATCATTTATCTTGATATGACATAATGCAGATTATTCACACATAAGGAAATCCTTTATTTGATAGTTGTTTAAAATCTTTACACCAATTTACTTATTAGAAAAGTCAGGCATTTCATAAAATGACTCTCTAGTACTCATTGGGGATACGTTTTGTTAAAACTATCTGTTTGCTGTATTGATTCAGCGTTAGTGTCTAATTAGTACCTGACTGGCATCCGTTCAAGAGAGGAGAAGTGAAAGAAGTCTAAAAATGGACAAACTTCAGAGACATCTACACTTTGCAAATGCTGCACACTTTACTGCACGTCAATCTTCCTTGCAGACCCGTCAGCTCATTCTCATCAGGTATTCCACGTCAGCTGCTCTACATATCAAATAAAACCTCCACATGTGAAGTAAGTTAATGTCATCAACAGTGATACCCGACAGGTAATGTATGTCCCCTGCCAACACCCACAGAAAAGCTAATGGGAAAGTCGATGCAGGGACGGAGCGAAAGAGTGCTGCTAAATACTCTGATTGATGAAGCCTTTTCCTCAACAGCTGTTTGCCAAATTACCACAGAACTGGAGGAAGCAGAGAAGGGCAAGAGGCACCTGAATGCTGATTATTGCTGATGTTGCCAGACAAGATGAAAACCAGGTCCATCATTTAAGGGTTTGACTTAAAAATGCACCTCAAATATCACATAAAACCACCCATCCACATGTTTATGTGTTTTATATTGAAATAAGAAGTATTGGCATGACATAACAAAGAACTTTTTTCCTTTACATCACTTGCTTAACAATGGATCCTCTGCAGTGAATGGGTGCCGTCAGAATGAGAGTCCAAACAGCTGATAAAAATATTACAATTATGTTTAATTTTTTTAATTAATTTATTTTTAATGAATTATTTACATTTATTTTTCCTTCCATTTATTTTTGCCCTTTCATTTAATATGATTTATTATGCTAAATATTTATTATGCCTTTTTGTTTATTTACTGATTTATTTAAATTAAAAAAAATATTTTATGACCACACAGACCAATGTTTTATGTATATATATATTCCATTTTGTTTATTATTTATTTATATATTAATTTTTTAAATGTACAGTACCAGTACAGTAAGATTTTTTTCTAAAGAAGTCTCTTCTGCTCACCAACCTGCATTTATTTGGTCCAAAGTACAGCAAACAGTAAATTTTAAAATATTTTTACTATTTAAAAAAAACTTTTCTATTTGGATATATTTTAAATTTTAATTTAAAGGAATTAAGATGCTTTATATTGATCAAAAGTGATGATAAAGATCTGTTACAGAATGTTACAGAAGATTTCTATTTCAGATAATCGCTGTTCTTTTGAACTTTCAATTCATCAAAGAAACCTGAAAAAAGTCTACTCGGCTGTTTTCAACATAATAATAATAATAAATGTTTTTTGCAGCAAATCAGAAAATTAAAATAATTTCTGAAGGGTCATCATGTGACTGGAGTACTGATACTTAAATCAGCTTTGAAATTGCAGAAATAAATTAATTAAAAAATATATATTCAAATAGAAAACAGTTATTTTAAATCAAATGAATGCAGGCTTGATGAAAAAAAAAACATTAACGATCTTACCGTTACAAAACTTTTTGACTAGTAGTGTATGTATCTATAAACCGGGGTTAAAAAAGGCATTAGTTTAGGGTTAACACAGTATGAAAAGCCTTATCAACCGTTGCACCACATCAGAAAGTAGCTTGTCAGTAAGATACCAGGCAAAAGTATAGTCAGATTATGCTATGTCAGCATTTCTGTTCTGATGGAAGCGTAGCATCCCATGCTAAACTGAAAAGTCTACCTTTGAATGCTATTGTACAATGCATAAACAGGCATATTCTGATGATGAATGTGGTTAGTGTGGCTGGTGGAGCTGAATTAAATGAAATGTCATGAATGCAAACTCACGGTATCAAAGTAATTGCAAATTTAGCCTGCTTTACTCCACCTATTTTACGGATTTATCGTCTGTGTCATTTAATGTATATTTGGCATTTGTTTCCTTTCACAGCTGAACCTGCCATGATAATGAAACCTGAGCGCATAATGGAACATTGAAAGAGCCAATCTGTATGGTAATTCCCTCTTAACATACACACACACACATAAGCGCTCGTCTTCATGCTTTCCTTGTCCCTTCGGACAGCTGGTTTCTCCACTCACGTGTAAAATCTGTTGAGTGGAGTTAATAGTCGCTATCAGAGAGCAGCGCTTCTTTAATTCCCTGAGAGGCGATGCATTACAGACTGCTATTGAACACTTTACACACTTTTAGTAAGAGCTTCAGCTCCGTGGAATCAGCAATAAAGTCATTTTGAATGAAAATGGGTTATTATAGTTATACATTTTTAAATGTGTTTTTAATTTAGTAGTCTTTTCGAATTACATTTGGGTTTCGTTTTAACAGATTTGGGGAAATTTAACATCACTTGATCACCAGTGGATCCTCTGCAGTGAATGGGTGCTGTCAGAATGAGAGTCCAAACAGCTGATAAAAAATAATCCACATGTAATCCACACCACTCCAGTCCATCAATTAATGTGTTGTGAAGTGAAAAGCTGCATGTTTGTAAGAAACAAATTCATTATTAAGATGTTTTTAACTTGAAACCATTGCTTCCTGCTAAAATATGAATCCTGTATCCATAATAATGTTGTCTTGTCTGAATCAGCTTTTCGCTCCACAAGATGTTAGTTGTTGGACTGGAGTGGTGTGGATTAGTTGTGGATTTTTGTGATGTTTTTATCAGCTGTTTGTTTTATCAGATGTTTGGACTCTCATTCTGACGGCACCCATTCACTGCAGAGGATCCGTTGCTGAGCAAGTGATGCAATGCTACATTTCTCCAAATGCGATGAAGAAACGAACTCATCTGCTTCTAGGATTAACACACTTTTAGTAAGAGCTTCATGTCCGTGGAATCAGCAATAATGTCATTTTGAATGAAGATGGGTTAGAGTAGTTTTACATTTTCAAATGTGTTTTTCATTTAGTAGTATTTTCGAATTACATTACATTTGGGTTTAGTTTCAACAGATTTTAGGAAATGCAGCATCACTTGATCACCAATGAATCCTCTGCAGTAAATGGGTGCCGTCAGAATGAGAGTCCAAACAGCTGATAAAAAACATCACAATAATCCACAAGTAACCAACACCACTCCAGTCCATCAATTAATGTCTTGTGAGGTGAAAAGCTGCATGCTTGTAAGAAACAAATTCCTTATTAAGATGTTTTTTAACTTGAAACCATTGCTTCCTGCTAAAATATGAATCTTCTGTCCATAATAAAGTCATCTGGTCTGAAACAGCGGAAAAATCTGCGCAGATCAAGCACTGTTTACAAGCAAAAACAGTCTAAAACAGCTCTAAACAAATATGTCAGTGGATTTTGATGTGAGAGGAAAACAAGGATGGACTTTTTCACTGAAGGATGCGTTATTATTGGTTATGGACTCCAGAAGTGGTGGTTTAAAGTAAAAACATCCCAATGATGGATTTGTTTCTTACAAACACACAGTTTTTCACTTCACAAGATGTTAATTGTTGGACTGGAGGGGTGTGGATTAGTTGTGGATTTTTGTGATGTTTTTATCAGCTGTTTTTACTCTCATTCTGACGGCACCCATTCACTGCAGAAGATCCATTGCTGAGCAAGTAAATTATATCCTCAAATATAATTTATTTTATTTCAGCATGTTTTTTTCATTCTTCAGAACCTCAAAGGTTCAACCTTTGACAAATCAACTGACACGAGTTTCCATCACTTAAATTCTACATTTCTCATCTCTGTATTTTTCCCCCTGAATAGAGCACAACATGCCTCACCAGAAAGATTTGCATTTCTTTGATGGATGGCCTGTGTTTCAGCAAAGCGATGTTCTGTGCACACCAGCCTCGGGCGCAGCACATTAGGACGGAGCACGAGTTGATGAACTGTGTATGAATATGCATGCGCAGTCAGGATGCCACAGCAGCTGCGCATAAACAACATTTGCCAAGCATTGGCGATAGCAGATATTCCTCTTGATGTCCTGCAAAGTGAGGTGAGGTGGATTCATGTATGGACGGTGTTAGATGGAAAAAGGCTAGTGAGCAACATGTTGTTTTGATGCTGGAAATTTGTTTTTTTGTTGACTATGAATTTGCTTGCGTGAGAAATTCATACAGCAGCTCTTTATTACAAAGGCCTTACGCAGCTAAATCAGCATATAGTATTAGGGAAATAAAGCCATTTATAACCAAGCACCACATATTTTTAACTCCAAAACAGCATATTCGGAATTCATAAAGGATTTTCGTTTAATTTAAATAGACAATTGATTCAGTTCTGGTAGCATTAATAATACTAACATTAATAATAACCATGGCATTTCTCTTTTAAAAGATGCAACAGATGTTGAAAGGGGAACCACACTACAAAATGTACAATCAATATTATTACTTTGTTAAAAAATAATTTCTGTAAAATTATTCATTTTTGATAAATCAAACTATTGGCAAAGTCAATATGAACATAAATATTCATATAACATTCATTCATATAACATTCTTAAATTCGGATAAACAGATATATTAACTTAACCCTGTATCATCTGTCTCAGTTGATTAACCAGCTGGTTGAAATAACCCAATAAACATTAAGAATAACCAAACAAGCTATCCAATATGTTTCCAAAATTGGGTACTGTAAACAACCCAACGTTTTTTAGATTTTCTTTATTCAGAGTTGATAAGTATATAGAAATGATCCAAACCTCAGTTAATCCTAAAGTAATCAAAACAGTGTCTCTATATTCATCCTATATGTCTTCTAAATGGTGTAAACGTCAACACATTTGTAGCCTGTCTTTCGTAGAAAAAAGATTCGCGATACGCGCTCCCAAACTGAATCAAAAGATTCACGAATCCCATTAGTTCCGATCTGAATCAAGTGATTTGTGATACGTGCTCCGTAATCCGGTCTGAATAATGATTCGCGAATCATAATTTAAGATCAGGACTTCAAAGTGCGGTTCGCGAATCATTTAGTTCGCCCGCTCCGAAGTTCCGATCTAAATGAAATAATTTGCAACACCAGCTCTGTAATCCTGATCTGAATCAAATGATTTGCGATACGCAAAGTTCCGATCTAAATCAAATGATTTGCTAACCTTCTCCAAAGTCCTGATCTGAATAATGATTCGCGAACCATTTCAGATCGGCTTTATGGAGCGCGGATCGCGAATCATTCAATTCGCGAAATGATTCGCGAGCCCGCTCCAAAGTTCCGATTTAAATCAAATGATTCGCAGACCCGGCCCGGAGTCTCGATCTAAATGATTCGTGAAACGCGCTTTTAAAGTCCCGATTGATCGAAGCCAGGAGTTTGAATCATTTGGAGCGATTCCAGTGTAAATGACTCATTCAACTGAGTCAGTTTGACTGTTCCTCCGCTTTTCATGTCTTCAGCCATGTTTACACAATACGGTTAGTTTTACTTTTGGCCTAGCTTGCTAGTTTTATGAGATTAACTGAAAAAAGCGAAAAAAAAGTATGATGTTTACAAATAAAATATCCATATTTCCATTCCGCACTGTTTTCCAAGTCGAAGACATCCAAGACAAATCTACGAACATATTCAGGTGAGGTAACCAGTTTACTGCTAACTAGTGAAAACACTCCATTAATATGACGAGCTGCACCTCAAAATGCATGTTGGTGCATTATGATCGAGTTTGTAGCTTAATTAACTATATTTTAAATTGTTTGACCACTATAATTCAGTTGGAAAACAGTTGAAAGCATCCAGTCACCTCATACCATTAAAGTAAATCAGTATTTATCAGTATGTATTTTAATAGGTATTTGAGAAATTATTGTTGTATCTGATTGTGTTAGTCTACAGCTAGTCTAGAGTGATAGCCAGTGTAAAAAAGAGCAAAGATTATGAAACAGGTAAAATGTGTTTAAAAAAAATCATTCAGAATGATTCCCTGACTCATGATTCAGTTATAGTCTGTTGTGTTTCAGTACTTATGAATCATGATCTTGTGTTTGTCAGATGTACAGTGCTGTCTATTCATTATGGTTTATGAGTGTCTCTCCTCTTCTGCTCTGCAGTATCTGCTCATGGATTACTACGTTGGTGGAGATCTGCTGATGTTTCTGAGTAAGTTAGGTGATGATATCCCAAAGGATATGGCTCAGTAGCATATTAAAATAGAAATTAAATTTTAAATAGTCACTTTAAATAATATTTCTATGTCCACTATCCTGATAATAACAGAATTCATGAGGATACGCACAGGTCTCAATTGGGAGCCTTTCCCGAGAATGACCCGTCCAATTATTTAGTCTAACTGTTGGTCCTGGTCAGTGGGAAAAATAGCCTGATGCGATTGGCTGATGAGCTATTCTGGGTCAGTGGCTGGAGAGATAGCAGGATGTGATGTGTGTAATGATGATGTATGATTTTGGGGTCTGTTGGCTGATTGGCGTCCTGCTGTCAGCACACATGACAGGCTGTGCTTCCCGTTCACGTGTGCCCTTAACACCCTTAACACCAGCCACACGCTGAGTTATTTCTGCAGAATAATGACTAGTAGCAAGAAAGTTTACAGACTTGCCATCTGTCATTTTTCAGGAGTTTGTCTGTTACACTGATGTGTGTTTACATGCATGAGAGTGTATATGGGATATTTTGGTCTTTCTGGGTCCATTTCAGTGTGACTAATTGATTTGATTATAATGGTGGAAACATTTGCAAACATCTGTCCTCACCAAAACATGTTTCTGGCAAGAGTCCATTAGACAGGTGCTTCATGGATCCCAGATGGAATGTTTAGTGCAAAACAACAGGATCAAATGAGTGAACACGTGCTGCTGCACAAACGCATACTGTACAGCAACATTCATTAATGTACAACAGAAAACATGTTAAAATGCATCAGAAATATTGCAAACATAGCAGTGTAAACTAGATACACTTGTCAAAAATGAACTTTGATGTTGGCTTGTGGAAGCCCATTTTGAAAGATCAAAATTTGAAGACAAAGAGACTTGATTTGTTCCTAGGGTGTTGCTATGCAGCTGCTTAGGTATTCTGTGTGGTTGCTAGGGTGTTGCAATGTTGTTGCTTGGGTATTTTGGCATCTAGTCAGCTTCTGAGGTGTTCTGCATGGTTGCTGTAGTGTTGCAGTTGCTAGGGTGTCCCGGAATGTAGTGTAGTAACTTGTAGTGAAGAAAATTACTTTAACTGCTTTGGTCGCATGATGTTATTCAGTTCTTGTAGTGTTCTCTGTGGTTGCTAGGGTGTTCCAGGAGATTGCTTAGAATTTGATATGCAGTTACTAGGGTGTTCTGGGTGGTTGCTAGGAAGTCCAAAAATGTTGTTTGCAATGTTTTGTTAGTAACTTATGGCGAAGTTGACTACTTACTTCAGCTGTTTTGCTAATGTGTTCTGGGTGGTTGCTAGGCAGTGTTCCTGGGATCCTGGGATGTTGTTGGCACTTTTTCTTGGGTAACTTGTAGTTAAGCTGACTGCTTGATCTGTAACTTTGCTTGGGAGCTGCTAAGCAGGTGCTGTAGTGTTCTATGTTGCTAAGGTGTTGCTATGCGGTTGCTATGGTGTTCCAGGTCGTTGCTAGGGTATTGCTGTGGTCACCAGGGTGTTCTGAGTGGCTGCTAGGGAGTCCTGGAATGTTGTTTGCTACTTTTTTAGTAACTTGCAGTGAAGATGAATATTTTTGCTTTACTAGGGTGTTGCTATGCATTTGCTAGGCTTTTCTGGGTCATTGCTAGGGTGTTGCTATGCGGTTGCTAGGTTGTCTTGGGATGTTGTTTGCTACTTTTTGTTGGGTAATTTGTAGTTAAGCTGACTGCTTAATCTGTAGCTTTTCTTGGGAGTTGCTAAGCAGGTGCTGTATTGTTTTGTGTTGCTAAGGTGTTGCTATGTGTTTGCTATGGTGTTTCAGGTTGTTGCTAGAGTATTGCTGTGTGGTCGCTAGGGTGTTCTGGGTGGTTGCTAGGGAATCCTGGAATGTTGTTTTCTACTTTTTAGTAGCATGTAGTGATGATGACTATGGCTAACTGCTTTACTAGGGTGTTACTATGCAATTGCTAGGGTTTTCTGGGTCATTGCTACGGTGTTGCTATGCGGTTGCTCGGCTGTCCTGGGATGTTGTTTGCTACTTCTTGTTGGTAACTTGTAGTGAAGCTAACTACTAATTTGTAGCTTTGCTGGGGTGTTGCTATGCAGTTGTTATAGTGTTCCAGGTCATTGCGAGGGTATTGCTATGTGGTCACTAGTGTGTTCTGGTTACTAGGGAATCCTGGAATGCTGTTTGCTATTTTTTTAGCAATTTGTAGTGACTTTAACTGCTTTGACCTTTTTTAACTGCTTTGCTAGGGTGTTTCAGTTGCTAGGTTGTTCTGAGTTATTGCTAGGGTGTTGCTATGCGGTTGCTAGGGTGTCCTAACATGCTGTTTGCTCAGTTTTACTTTGGTAACATGTAGTGAATCTAGGTTGCTGGGGTGTTGCTATGCAGTCACTAGGGTGCTGGTCACTCTGGATGGTTGCTTTCTAAGTTTTGTTAGTAACTTGTAGTGAAGCTGACTACCTAAACTGCTTTATTAGGGTGTTGCTATGCCGTGACGGTGATGATTGGGTGGTTGCTAGGAAGTTCCTAGGGTGTTCTTAGTCATTCCTAGGGAGTCACTAAGGTGTCCTGGGATGTTTGTGTTAGTAACCTGTAGTGAAGTGAAATGTTTTCTTCAAATGCTTTGCTAGGGTGTTGCTGTACAGTGCTCAGGGTGGTTGCTAGGGAGTTGCTAGGGTGTTTGAAGTGGTTGCTAGGCAGTTGCTAGGGTGTTCTGGTTGGTTTCTGTAGTGTTCTGGGTTGCTGCTCGCTATTTTTGTTAGTAACTTGTAGTGAAGCTACTTCAACTATTTTGCTGTGATATTGCTATACAGTTGCTAGGATGTTCTGTGTGGTTGTTAGGGTGTTCTGGTATGTTGTTTGTTAAGTTTAGTGAAGCTGACAACTTACCTCCACTGTAACTTGTCAAGCTACTTAAGCTGCTCATGTAAAGCGGATTGGGTAATAATTCCTCTGTGCAAGGTATTTCCCTCCAGTGAAGATGAGCCGAATGCAGATGATCTATGTGTCATCCCTTCATGTTCTCCATAGCGCTTTCTGTTTTTTAATCTCCATCTTTTTTGTTTTTGACAGCACATAGGATGACTTTTCATTTCCATACACTGACACAAATCTTCCTCTTACTGGAATGAGGGAGAACACATTTGTATCTATCCTGTGATGCCGTCGATGCATTAGAAAGAGTTATTTCTTCATCTTGTTTTTGTTTTGCCTTGGGAAGTATACGGAAGTACAATAAAAAAGTCTTTTTGGATCCCCTGGAAACATTTATTGGATTTTAAGTAATAAAGAAGTTCTCACACGTACAGATTCCTCTCTAAAGCAGAGTTAGGACTAAGAGACGGACTGTGCTGCATCCATCACTGACGGATGAAAGTGAGTGATGCTGACAGATGACAGAATCCTGCAGATCCAGAGATGACATTAAAATTGTGTGAGAAAAGCTCAAAGGTTAACATCACTTACTGTTCTTGTTTGTCATAGATAAGCTTAACCAGATGTGATGTGTTCGTCTAGCTTATTTACCACTGGGGACTAGTCATTATTTGTTTGAAATGTACAGGACGATTATGAATAAATGTGGCGTGCATTTTCTCTGTGTGTCTCTGCAGATCCTTCTGAGGAAAAACCAGCAGCTCAAGTTTATTTTCAACGAGATCCCTCATCATTTCAGTCTGATCTGAACCGTTTAAGTTGCACTAAATGATTTATGAATCTGTCACGATGTGATGTGACTTTTACTTTGGAGCAGCGTGAACTATATGGGATCCAAAAGCGAACCTGCAGCATGTAAGTGCTGCTTCTCATTTCACATGCAAATTCACATACATTTATATGTTTCACAAGCAGAAAAGTCAACTCATTTAATTGCAAAGGTCAGGAGAGAGTTTAAGAAGGTCGTGCAAACTAATTATGATGATGTTATAATGTTTTTAATGCAAAACTTGACTAACAATAATGTAGTTGGTGGACTGCATGGAGGAAAATTAAATGCAATATTGACATGACCCCTAAAATACAAATAGTCAGACAATATTTCTTAATCCTGTAAAGCTTGACATTCAAAATAATAGTCTGAAAAAATCTTTTTTTTTAAAAAAACAAAACACTTTATTAAACCTTGAAAAAAAATGTAAAAAAGTTTGTGGATGTGTTTTTGTTCAGTGTCACATTTGATACATCAGACTCGTATAGTGTGATATAGTGAGAATATGGAGGACAAACACCTTTTATTCAGAGGCTCAACTGAGCAAAAATATGAAATTTGGTGCATATGCTGATATAGGCCAAAAAGTTGAAATTATAATGCTTGTAATGTAAATCAGTGACATATTTATAAATGTATAGCAGATACTTACATATGATGCATATAAATATCAGTCGTTAATCTGTATCTTCCAAAAATATGTTTTAGTAAGATGATATTTTAATTTGTAGTTTTATTATCAAAACACTATGATAATTGAGAGATAAATGTTCCTCACAAGCCTGATGTTCATATT
>JAHKKF010521387.1:30121-40840 GCA_019740295.1 Labeo calbasu
TATTATATCATGTTATTATGATATTCTTAAATTTACTTTTTAAGAATCAGTAAATATTTCACAGCAAAAAGACATGTGAAGCATGAACTGAAGGTAGAAGTTTTTTACAATTATACTAAAAGACCTTTTACTCGCAACAAAAGTCTAAACTATCAATCAGATGACTGAAAGCATGTATTAGATTGTGTGCAACAGGTTTTGCAATAAAATTTTGATCACATTGATCATTTAAAAGCCTTAGAAATTTGCATATCAAATATAATGTACGATTAATCATGCATGTACAAAGCATGACTGCTGTTCTTGATGTACATGACGAAGCAATCCCGAGGCAAGAATAATTCATTTGTGTGTACATTTGATGCTTTACAGCATCTTTTCATCATATTATGTGCATATGTGTGTGTTGTCTCTCAGATAATGGAGGCTGTGTGACCTACATCAGTAGCCTAAACACTAAATGAACTCTATTCACTCTAATCTGCTCTGCCTCAGTGTAGTACAGACTTCATCTCCTGCTGATAAAGTGTTGTTGGTTATAAGCAGCTCATTTTAATTAGCCACAATTAAATCAAATGAGCATTAATGTACCATCCGCAGCGCTTGGTCAAACACTTCACATTAACCAGTTTAAACACCACTGAGGCCGAACCAGGTGCAGCTACAGAAGGTTGTGAAAGAAAATGTTGTTTACAGAGTCCACACATGTTCCAGAGCAGTAATTCAATTAAACACATATTTATTCAACAGGTGAACTGTGCTCTTAAAATCACTCCCTCACAATTAATAAAACGGCTAGAAACAAATGGAGAAACGTGAGCCATACAGTATCTAGACACCAGAAAATCAGATAAATAGTGTTTCATTATGTGTAATGCCTTTTTGACTTGTGTTTCCAGAATTGTCCTGGAATCGTGTCCATCTGCCGCTCCTTCAGTCTTCTGCTCTTCTGGATGAAATCTGTGTGTCGTATTGCTGAGAATGCAGGAGGTTTGAATGATGTGGCTTTTGTGCCGCAGGCAACTGAAAACGAGCAGCATTTGTCACAAGGTACCGATGCACATAAACAACCACAAGCACTGCAGAGTTTTCATTCCTGGTCAGTGATGAAAAGAAACCATTTGTTTTATTTCATTTACTGACAGTTTTTCCACATAGTAGAGTAGCAGTTGAGTTGCAAGTGTTTGTTTGACTGACAACAGAGTCAAAACATTCACTTCTATTGCAATATCCTTTTGCACAAACATAAAGAACCTACTCAGATGTGATATCACTATTTGCAATTACATACATTTTTCAAGAGGTATATTTGGTGTTGTTTTCTAAGGCACTACAGAAAGAAAACATTGTTTCTCATGCGCTGGTCAATTTTGAGATTTTTCATAATATGCTGTTTCAGTCTAGTGGAAAGAAAACATCCAATATACACTTTTTTGCACTTCATCTGTTTGTGTCTGTAGGTTTCAATTATAATGCATAGCTTTAAAGGCTGTTTTTCTCATGCACTTCAGTACCACTTTACAGATCTTTTTCCTATGTATATTCTGAAGCTTTTTATAAAGAGGGTTGTTCACCTGATATTATTTTTAAAATATCCTAAGGATGTTTATTCTCCTTTGTCAACAAAATGAAACAAATGATTTTTTAATCTGGCTTTATTCAGTGTTCAGACTTCTGTTCTGGAAATGTATGCAAATCAGTGCATATTTAAGTAGATAATTCCTCATTTGCATATTTAAACATAACATTTCAGAAAACTTGTAATACAAACAAGCGCTTGCAATTCCTAATGCAATCAGTTAACTGGAGGAGTATGGTGATCTCTACACTCTAAAATATGCTGGGTTAAAAATGACCCAACTTGGGTTATTTGGCGAGGTGCGCTGGGTAAATATTGGACAAAACACATGCTGGGTTATTTTGACCCAGCTGGTTGGGTTAAATGTTTTCACCAAACATGCTGGGTTATTTTAAGTCAACTGTTTTTTAAAAATGATTATATTGCTCGTTTAAAATGGACTGAACTTATATAAAAACACACAGAATTACTAGAGGCAACAGCAATAATCAAAAGACGAACATTTGTTGTAATGCAAGAACACATGGACAATATACAAGACAAATAGAATTTATTTGAGTGAATACAGCATAGTTTACAATATTACATACATCTAAACTCGTTTAACAAGCATTTTATACATAAAAAATGTGACATTTAAAAGTAGAATTATAATTTTAGTGTATGCAACTGTTCTCTGTAATAGCTTTTTACCGAAATTCTCAGACCGGTGTGTCGCCTAAATCTGAGCTGATGAAGGGCTGCTGTTTGCTGGGTTAACAAACAGAACTGACATTAGAGAACATATTTTAAGATTAAACTCATTAACGAATAAAATCCATTTATTTTATGCAAGGCAAAAGGTTTCCATCCTGCGAAACAACCGCTGCTGACAGAGCTGACTGACATCTCATCCTTATGTTGCGTTACAGCACCGTAAAGACTTTATAAATGCAATAAAATGTAAACAAACCTTTATTTTGCGGAATAAGTGCACCATATTGGTGCTGAGAACTGGTCTCTCTTGTAGAGGACTCAAGGAGCTCTCCCTGCCTGTAACTCAGCAGCTGGGTTGTTTCATCAGAGACAGGTTTAACCCAGCAGTTGGATAGAAAAAAAAAAAAAAACATAACGTTAAAAATGTCCCAGCAACTTAGTTACAGAAAGACTACCCAGCACCTGGGTAAAAAATACTAAAAATAACCAAATAAAATGACCCAGTCTGCTGAACCCTGCATTTGGGTAAAAAAAAATAACCCAGCATTTTTTAGAGTGTATTAGTTAAAAATTCACCTTATCTAGCACCCAGAAGTATATAGAGACCAGAATATGGTAGACATTTAGGCTTGAGGTCTTTTGACTAGAAAATACCACCTTGCAAATACAAAAACAACTTGGCAGTCACCGAACAAGCACTTTAGTATCCGCTTAAGCTGCATTATCTAGTTTTGCAGCACTTGCATTTTCAAAAGAATGTCTTGTTTAGAGCTTGCCGTGATATCAGGAATTAAAACATCTTCTTGTACCACAGTGTTCTCATTAATCAAGCCAAACATTTCAGCAGAGCCTGTATGTGGTGATGGATGTGTTTGTTCATTACTTACAAGTTACACTCCTTCATTAGTGTAATGTTTGTGTCTGCATATTGTGCTGTTGTGTTGTCTTGTTTCTCCATCTCATTCTTTTAAAGGAATAGTTCACCCAAAAATGATTATTTGCTAATAAAAAATGTACTCATCCTCAGACCGTCCAAGATGTAGATGAGTTTCTTCATCAGATTTGAAGAAATGTAGCATTACATCACTTGCTGACCAGTGGATCCTCTGTAGTGAATGGGTGCCGTCAGAATGAGAGTCCAAACAGCTGATAAAAACATCACAATGATCCATAAGTAATCCAGTCCCATCAGTTAATGTCTTGTGAAGCTAAAAGTTGCGTGTTTGTAGGAAACATATCCATCATTATGAGTAAATAAAACCTCAACCTGTAAAATACATGTCCTCTATCCACAATATTCCTTCCTCCAAGTCATCTTTTTTGAATCAGGAAAGAAATCTGCACAGATCAAGCACCATTTACAAGTCAAAACAGTACAAAACAGCTCTAAACAAACATGTAGGTGGATTTTGATGTGAGAAACAACAGGAGCAGGGCTCTACAGTGGGGTTGACCCAATCAGCATATTTGTGTTTGCGCTGAGGGGAGCTTCAAAGGCTTCTACGTGTTTTTGCAACGTTGAGTAATGTATTTCAGACATATCTCACCAATCCTTTCATAAAGTGTAGAGAGAGTGTAAATAAGAGATTCATTGTGCAGTGCAGAGAGCTTTGTTGATTGTAATGTAACTTTGTGAGATCGTGATGAACTAAGATGAGTGACAGCTTTTAATGATTTTTAAGGGAGTTTGTAAATGAGATATTGATTTAATACAACAGTCAAATAAACTAGAAGTTAATATTAACTGACTTACATTGTCTGACTATAACACTATTGCCTGATTTAGTTCTATTTTGTCATCAAAAACAGTTTTCACAACTGAGCCACTGCGCATCTCTATTTAAACACAGCCGTGTTTCATTTATGAATGAATGTGTGTTTTTTAAACAAATCTAGTGAGTCAGTGATTCAATTTCCTATTCGTAAAGACAATCACTTGCTTTATTCCTGAATGAATCAGCTGTTCAAACAAATCAAATGAATGCATGATTCAGTAATTAAACCAGTAACTTGCCACCACCTACTGGCAGGTTTAGTTTCATTTTAAGTATCTTTACTCTTATTTAAATCATTTAATATTTCTATATTTAAAATTTTTGTTTAACACATTAATCTCAACATGAATTGAATTTGAGCCTGAGCATCATGAAACATGAAAATGTCACTTTTGTGTTCTTCTGTGCCATCGCTGTAGTACAAATGAATTTTGTTAATGATTTCATTTGATTGGTAATTTATTCTTATGCTACCTGTTATTATTCTGTTGTTTAAGGAGTCAAATATCACCTCGTAATGGGAAGGCTAATTTTTGATCAGATTTTTTTTCAGATTAGATTATCGATTAGAAGGTGCTCCTGAAATTTGGCTGTGTTCCTAATTTTAGGAGCACAAGTGGTCCTTAAAGGAAAAGTAAGCGTAAAGCCCTGAGGTGATGGACTTTTTTACTGGAGGAAGCATTAATATTGATTATGGACTTGTACAAAAGGTTGTTAACTGATAGACTGGTGTGTTTTGGATTACTTGTGGATTATTGTGATGTTTTTATCAGCTGTTTGGTCTCTCATTCTGACGGCACCCATTCACTGCAGAGGATCCATTGGTGAGCAAGTGATGTAATGCTACATTTCTCCAAATCTGATGAAGAAAAAAACTCATCTACGTTTTGGATGGCCTGAGGGTGAGCACATTTCAGCAAATTTTAATTTTTGGGGTGAACTATTCCTTTAACATAAAAGTAAACGCAAAATATGAAGTAAAGATTCACCATAAACAAAGAAGTGCTGCTACTTCAGGCTGAAGTGTGTAATTTCTTCTAGCGGCATCAAAGAAATTGCAAAAAGAATGCAAACTGTCATTTTGGGGTGAACTATGCCTTTTAATCTAAGAGATAAATGTTTGAAAGTGCCACAGTTACACTTTTCACAAAGTCAAACTACTCGTGACTCACTGTTATCTCTGAATGTTAAATAATAGAGAGAGTATTTTAACATCTCATTTGAACTCCCCTCAGATATCGAGGTCCTCAAAAGCTTGCAGTTGCGACTGACTGTATAATTGCATATCAGATTCAAAAGCTTTTCTGTATGTGCAAAATTACTTCTTACATTCCAGTAGATCTTAAGATTCTCCTTCATCTGTTGTTGTAGTCGATCTGTCGAGTTTATTCAAAAGCAGATGGACGTCTCTCTCTCATGGACATTATTTCGGCACATGTGAGGTGTCTAGTTTCTGTCTCAGTTGAAATATTGATGGTGTCTAGTTGAAACCAGTGGGCAGTGAGAGGCATAGAGCAGGTATTGATCGGTGTGTGTTAATGCTTTAATGAGAAGACATGCTGGATGACTTTTAGGTCTGGTATTGAAATTGTAGTGGAATTGAGTTCTGTGACTTCAGACGTTAAACTTGAATAATCACACTACAGATAAAGCTACTAAAGATTAAATAACTGAATAAATTATATATTGTTATAAATTATAGCCTTAGACCAAAAATGTATGAATAATAAATAAATTTAACAATTATAATCACCATTAAACAAGTACAAATTAAGATTTTCTTATTATAGACCATTTCATCAGATGTAAACAACACTGGTCCAGAAGCACTTCCTGTTTTTTTGTTTTTTATTTTTTATTTTATTTCACATATACAAATACATCTTAAAGGTGCTAATGTAACATTTTCATCCAGTCAAATGTTTTGTTGGTTATATTTTTTTGTGATGTTTGTGTAAAGTTAGAAAAAAAAAAGAAACAGGAAGTGTATCGGGACCAGTATGTTTACATCTGATGAAATGGTCTATATAATCATTAGAAAAAATATTTACATTTTAAATATTTAAATCTCTAGATAATCTGTTCTATTTTTAGATTGTTTAATGAATAATAAATAATTATAATCGTCATTTTAAATACGTAAAAATGTATAAATTGTGTTCTTTAATCTAATAATTACTTGAATTTAATGTAATTGTCTTTTCTGCTAAATAAATTAGAGAATCTGTTTAGTGAATAATAAATAAATATGAAGATTATAATCACCATTATATACAAGTTAAAATCAATTAATTTATATTCTTGTAACATTTAACTTTATGAACATTGTGAAGCTTATATCATCATTATAAACAGTAGTAACAATTAATAAATTATATTTTTGTAATCTAATCAATAGAATGCTATCAGTTTTGTTTAATTTAATGTAATTATCTATTCTAGGCATACCTAAATAAAATATATACATAAATTAAAAAATATATATATTTATTTACATATTATATTATTTAATTTTGTAATACATTTTTATTTGAGTTTTTAAGATTTTAATTTACATTATGTATTTTATTTAGTATTATTTCACATTTTTGATTTCTGTTTTACATTATATTACATTACATTATATTCTGTTTTACATACATATATATAAATAATAAAAAAAATAATAAATATATATATATATATATAATTGTATTATTTAATTATTTTTATTTTTATTATGTATTTATTGTAGGTGTTTAATTGACCTACATAATGTTTTATATATTGTAAGCTGTTTTATTTTTATTTTATTTTATTATTTTTAATATATTTTTTACTTTTTTTTTTTTTCAAATATTGGTTTTATTTTGTATTTTACATTATATTTTCTGCTCTAATTTATGCATATTCCCTACAGTAACCTACATTTCTGACCAAATTTATTACTTTCTATCAGTGGAATGATTCAACACAAATAAATTATGAAGCCTAAGTTAAGTAAAGACTGATATGAATAAGCTGATTTGATATTTAATATTTGTACATTTTAAGATCATTAAGTAAATAAATAAGTACATAAATAAATAATCACTATTGTGAACAAGTGAAAATTAATAATTTATGTCTTAATATTCTTATAATCTAATAAATGCAATGCTGTCGAATAAAATAATTCAATTTAATGTAATTGTCTTTTCTGCTGAACACATTTCTAGACTGTCTTTTCATCTGTTTCTCTCAGGATTTCCACTCCTTTTGAACACTGAATTTCCTCAATTTTCCCGGGTTGTTTGAGATTTAATCGGTAAGGGTTTATTATTTTGAAAAGCACATAAAAGTACATTGCTGCTGCAAGACCAGTTTCATTATATGAGGTCAAAAGTTGCCTTTTTTAAATGACCACAATAATTGTTTTCATGCATCTTCAGAAAGGACCAGTGTGAAAGAAATTACAATAATCAGTTAAAGCGGACATACGGTGTATGTATTCCACATGTACAGCAGTAATTAATCTGGATAAATCTTCCAGTCTAACGCTACCGCCGGAAAAAACTGTGAAAGGTCTCGGATAACAATAGCTTTGGCAAGAGTTTGCGGTTGTTTTTATTCCTCTAATGCAAATATCTTCTTGCGTATGAAAATCTCACCCGCTCTGTTCTTCCTGAACACCTTATTATGCATGAGAGCCTACCATAGGTCAGCTTTAAAAGGCTTTTTATTATGGTAATGGGTGTGTGTGTGTGTGTGGAGGACGGGGTGAATTGAGGCAACAGTATTTCCAGGCTGTGATTCAGGCGAGCTAGTGGTCAACGCGTGACCCATCATGCATCTTTCAGAGGGACTTGTTGAGATGCAGAGGAGGTTATTTATGGTGTTGCTATAGTGTTGCCATGCAACTGCCCCATATTACAACCAAAAGGCTTTGACCGCTAAAAAAATGTATTGACTGCAATTATACAATAAACAAATAGTGCTTAAATCACATTCTTATGTATCACTAGTTATTGTATATAAACTTTCAGCATTTAAAGATAAAATTTGCATTTTGCCAATTGAAATGATATTTATGATAGCTTTATTGACTGTATTGAATGCAGTGATTCATTATATCTGCCTTATTTCCTCAATATTTGTATGTTATGCAAACAATGCGATGCTTTTCATAAATCTTATTTTTTATCTATGTATTTCCTTTTTCAATAAAAAATCCTTAAAACAAGATCAGGTAGAGTAAAATATATTTTAAATATTTTGTTTGTGTTTCTTAAACAGGAGAAATTTACAGTGTAATTTTTAATTAATTTTGTATTTATGTATATATTTTATTTAGGCATGCCTAAATAAAATATATACATACATTAAAAAATAATTAAAAATTATACTTAATTTTTATTTTACATATTATATTTATTATTTATTTTTGAGGAGTTTTAAAGATTTTTATTTACATTATGTGTTTTATTTAGTATTGTAATTTTACATTTTATTTTATTATTTATTTTTTAAGAATTTTATGTACAGAACATTATATATTTTATTTACTATTGTTATTTTAAATTTCCTAAATCTTATTCTTAATCTGTGTCTTTTTTTTTTCAGTAAAAAAACATCCTTAAAACAAGATCAGGTAAAGTAAAATGTATTTTAAATATTTTGTTTGTGTTTCTTAAACAGGAGAAATTTACAGTATAATTTTGAATTAATTTTTATTTATGTATATATTTTATTTAGGCATGCCTAAATAAAATATATACATACATTAAAAAATAATTAAAAATTATACTTAATTTTTATTTGCATATTATATTTATTATTAAATATAGTTAATTAATTTTATTTAATATTGTTATTTTACTTTTTATTTTATTATTTGTTTTTAAGGTGGTTTTAAGATTTGTATGTACATTATATATTTTATTTACTATTGTTTTTTATTTTTGTTTTATTTTTTTTAAAGAATTTATTTTTATTATCATTTTATTTTTATATAATATATGTGTATTTTTAAATATTGGTTTTATTTTGTATTTTACATCATATTTTCTTCTCTAATTTATAAATATATATCCCTACATTTCTATCAGTGCAATGATTCAACATAGAAATAAATTTTGAACCCTATGTTAAGTAAAGACTGATATGAATAAGCTGAATAGATATTTAATCTTTGTCAATTTCAAGATCATGATGTAAATTCTGTGTAAATTGAGACTTTATTTAGATTATTAGAATTTAAGGTCACCATCTTACATAATGAACTACATTTACATTTGTCAAACTTTTTCTTTTTTTCTTTTTTTTTTTAATTTGGACACAATTTGCAAATTTGACAACATTTTCTGAAGGTTAAGCAGCTCACTTCCCTAACAGCACTAAAAAATGTAATTTCAGGTCTGTTTGGTACTCTGTTTAGCATAAGAGCCTTTTATAGTCAAGTCCAGACTACAGTGTTTTCATATGAAGAGGATTTTGCATTGCAGATACGTGAGGAGACAGTATTTGTCTGAATGTCTGATGTAGTTGTGTGTCAGTAAGGGCCGGACGGGCTGCGGAGGGTGAAGCTGAAACTCCATCATGCATCCGCTGTTTGGGCTGTAAAGCATCACTCATCTCTCCCGTCCTCTAGAGTCTCCCGCACATCTCTGACTCAATGGAGGAAAAATGCTAATGCTAGCTACAAACCTTTCCTCTTTCCAGGCCTGAGAAGAGTGTGTGTAGGTGTTTAAAGATATTCTGTGCAAAATTAGAGGTTGACAAGCCAGTGGAGAGCACGGATCACTTTATCAGCGAGACTTTAGCTTAGAGAATCTGCCGTTTATTTAAACAGTATACAGTATATACAGTGTTACCTCTTAAACTGTTTATAAGATTATTAAAATAAAGCTGAAATAAAATTAAAAATAAATATTAGA
Source organism: Labeo calbasu (assembly GCA_019740295.1). Lineage (NCBI taxonomy): Eukaryota > Metazoa > Chordata > Actinopteri > Cypriniformes > Cyprinidae > Labeo > Labeo calbasu. The sequence goes on from JAHKKF010521387.1 coordinate 40,066, forward strand.
TTAAAAACTATACTTGAAATAAAAAATTAAAAATTAAAAAGGTGGCCTTATAACTGAAATAAAATATGTTTAAGTACTAAAATTATTAAAACATAACAAAAAAAAGTTAAAAATGTAATAAAAAAAATTACTAAAATCTAAACAAAAATTAAAATGAAAAATTTAAATATACAAATAAAAGCTAATGCAAAATTCTAATACTACTAAAAGACCATTTTCATTCCGAAATTAATTTTAAATGTTTTTTTTTACAAAAAAGAAAAAAAGAAAGAAAGACTGAAATAGCATTTTGTGTTAAAGTATTCGAATAATATTATATTTTGTTTACAAAATATAATCAAAATAATTAAAGTTTATATTTTTACAGTATAACGTAAATGTAAGCAAGTTTTCTTTTTATTTTTAAATTTAATTCAATTCAGTTTAAAGAATTAAACATATTACAAACATATAGACTACATTTTAAAATCATTAATCTGCAACATATTATAAACTACATTTTTAACCCAAAAACTGCAACATTTAAACTAGATTTTAAAATCAATAAACTGCGACATTTAAACTATATTTATAATCAATAAATTGCAACATATTATAAAATACATTTTTAAAACAAAAAACTCCAGCATTTTAACTACATTTTAAAACCAATAAACTGCAACATATTATAAACTAAATTTTTAAAACCAGAAAAAACGCAACATATTATAAGCTATATTTTAATATCAATAAACTGCAACAAATTATAAACTACATTTTTAAAACCAAAAAACTG
>JAHKKF010521390.1:4408-22647 GCA_019740295.1 Labeo calbasu
TATTCATTTGAGTTGACAGCAGATATTTTGCTTTTAAATATAAAGTGTTGCTATCATGACAACTTTATGAAGATTTAAGCATGGCAATGGATATTACAACATTACAACACAGATATGGTGCTGTGAGTATTTAAGATATACTGCTGCTGCTCAAATAGCATATATAATAACCCGTAGTAGATCTATACAGGTGGAGCTGGGGAGGTGGAGGTTTGGAGGTGCGAAATGCTCTAGTGAATGCAAACCAACCATTTAAATGTAAAGCACCAAGCTCATTCAAGCTCTCCTCACTGCAGAACCAAATGGCCTTCAGCTCCCCCTCTCTGGATGTCCAGCTCCAACTCTGTGTGAACTAATGGGTGGAGTTATGTTTAGGATAGGGTAAGGGGTAGGGTTAGGGTGTGGTTAGGTGTCTGTCTCCACCCATTACCTCCAGCGAGGGGGAGCTAGAGCCCCAGCAGCATGAACAAATCAGCTTGGGCCAAGTAGTTTAATGCTATCATCAGTTTGTGTTAACGACCCATCAGCGTGCGCCATCTAGAGTTTCATGACAGAACTTTTCTTAAATAAATTGTCTTAAAAAGTTCAATTTATAAAAAATGTGGAAATTGTCCTGCTGTTTGACTGTCTGTTAAAATAAACAAAAATATAAAAATAATATTTAAATATATTGGCATTATCTGATCGGATCAAATCTGTTCAAATTGGCATTTTTGATCGGCATTATCTTATTGGATAAAATCTGTTTAAAATTTAAAATAATATTTAAATATCAAAAAACTCATAAGTCCAAGGCACTCGAGTAATGTGAAATAAAAAATATATATATAAAATATAAAAAGCCTTTATTCACATGGCTTTAAAGTCTTAAAAACAATACATTTGTGCATCCATGTGAATGCCATGTGAATAAAGGCTTTTTATATTTTTTATTATTATTCGAGTGCCCTGGACTTACGAGTTTTTGATGTCACAAAAGATTCCCGCACCCAGCACCGATTTATGGATTTTTACACCCTAGCAGCAGTTTTTTGCAAAATCATGTCATAAATTTACATAGTACTGTACAAAAATGTAAAATAAAATGTAAATAAATATATCTGTACAGTTAGGAACTCCTAACCTACTACTAAATATTATAGACTCACAAAAGATTTTTTTCTAATTGGCCAATCGCTAGGGATCCTTGAACATTTATTGCTTAAATGTTCATTTACACAATGCTTATTTCTTCATTTGTTGCGGGAAAAAAAGACATATTTCAAATTAATTATTCATAAAGTCCTTCATTGTTAGTTCATGTTAATTCACAATGCATTAACTAATGTTAACAAGCAACTTTTGATTTTAATAATGCGTTATTAAATGTTGAAATTAACATTAAGAATAATAAATGTTGTAGAAGTATTGTTCATTCTTAGTGCAATTTAACTAATTTGTTAACCAATGTTGACAAATTAACCTTATTGTAAAGTGTTACCATTATATTTATATTAATATTAACAAAAAGTATTTACGAGCAGCTCCAAAGTTACTAATCTAATAAAATAATAAACTAAAACTATGTGGCTATAATCAATCAAAACTGTGGCAGTGAGAGATCTAAATGAAGCACTATGTAAGAACAATATGCATGTTAGTAAATACCACATATAACAAGTGAGGAGTGTCAGAAATTAAGTGCATTGTGAAGAGCATTAAATAAATTAAGATCGTTTCAACAGCATGTGTCTGTTTCTCGGTTCAGAAACCTGTAGAGACTTCTACAAGTGTGCTTAGAAGGTAAAACAAACATACAAGACAAATAAAATGAGCTTTTTAACATTAAAAACAGTAGATTAAGATGATTTCCCTAATGATGTAGATGTGTGTCTGCGGCCTCGGAAACTGAATTAAATTGAGTACACAAAGCTGTTTGGAAAAGAAGGCATGATATCTTATTTTGATATGATGATGAGACATGCCTGTTGAGATTCACTCACTCCAGTACAAACAAGAGAGAAATAATTCTTCTCCTCGACCCACAAGCCATACTTAAGCCATCCATATGAGGGACAAAAGTTCACTTTGCATTCATATTTTTAGGCTATCCTGATAAAATTTGAAATGCAATAAACAACTCCTGGTAGAAAAGTTTTAGAGGGATGTTTAGCAATGAGATAAAGCCCTTGTGCATGCAAGACAGTGTTCAGAATACAAATTAGGATGTCTACAAATAAAAGATTTAAAATACTGTATTAGACTTTTATTATTGTCTGTTTTGGTCACAGATGGAAAGCCCAAGCCAAGTATTAGACGTAGGCACTGTTTGTTACAACAAATTGTGTCATTAATGTTACACATGTTTATGAGTTTACTCATTTTACTTTCATATTTCTAAAGGTGAATCTTACAGTGTGGATGTATGTTGAACTGTGAGACCTTTGAAAAACAGCTCACAGCTGTCTGCAAATGTTTAGATGACAAACTGAAAGGAGTAGAGTTTGTTACATTTACTGCTTTTCAAATTAACCTTTAAGTGAAAGGATGACATTTCAATCCAAGTGGGCTTGCATCTGATTATCATTGATCAAAGATTTTGGCGTTGAGCTGTTCACTAAATAAAAGCTGTACTGTTTCTGGAGTCTATTAGATTTCCGTATCACAACACAAACCCTGCAGAAATAGCGGCAGGTATTATTATTAGTAGCGTTCATTAACATAGATAGGACTGTCATTAGAGATAATCAAATTCTAATTAAGATCATTATTTGAAGAGACAGGAAATTATGGAAGCCTGTTTCCACCACAGAATGAAGAAGAAGAAAAAAGGTGATTTAGACTTTCTATCTCACAATTCGGACTTTTTTTCTCAAAATTCTGAGAAAAAAAGTCAGAATTGCAAGATATGACTCAGAATTGCAAGATACAAACCTGCAATTCTGAGCAAAGAGTTAGACTTGCGAAATATAAACTGACTTTTTTCTTTCAACATCTGTTTATTAGGGATGTGATCCGATGTGTGTCGCGAGACTAGTCGGATCTCGCGAGATCTCCTGACAATATCCTCGCAGAACATTTTGCAGTGTTTACGTTAGAGCTGCACGATTAATCCTTAAAATATCGAGATCTCGATTCAAACACCCACGCGATCTTATTCCCGAATGACAACGATTTAGCTATGTCTATTAGGACTGTTTCACATCGCGAGTGTCAGAGGAGCGTGAGAAGCACGTTTTGTCGCTGCCCATGTTAATGAATCAGAGGTTCGGGGTAAATGTGAACGCAGAAAGAGCAACAGTCTTTTCAACCACATTATAATCATTATTTCTGTGTTACAGACATTTAAATAATAGAAATACTAGGATAAAAGTTTACAGTAGCGATCAAAACGAAAGTATAACACTTGTATGTATTGTAACGCGTATAATCTTCCGCCAGGAGGTGGCGACAACTGCCGGTTAAAAAAACGTATGTCATTGAATCATTCATTCAGGAGATTTCCATAGTCAAGTCTTAATGAAGTGAGACATTGACTCCTTCATTGAATCCTTTTTTTAAGTATTTTGTTTAAATGAATATATGTTTTTAAAAGACTTAAGCAATGAACAGTTTGTCAGAACCACTAGTAAATTACGTTATTTCGTTTAGTTTTCTAATCTGTTTCCTCCAGGTTTCTCCAATTTATTAAAAACTGGGAATTTCAACTTATCTAGATTTATCTTAACGTGTTTAAATGTTGTTTATTACTGCATATAATTCATTAAAATGGAAGTTTAATTTCATAAAGTTCAAAATGCACCTACATTTTTTTGCATTTTGTCTTTTTCAGTTGAATAAAAGACTATATATTTCATCATTGAGGATTTCTTAAGAAAAGTTTAAAAATCTCGTCTTGTTCTCGTGAACTCGGTCTCGTCACACCCCTACTGTTCATATCTCGCAATTCTGATTTTATATCTTGAAATTCTGCAAGAAAGAAGTCTACTATTTAGTAGATACAACTTCCAGAATAAAAATGATAATTTACTCACCCCCATGTCATCCAAGATGTTCATATCTTTCTTTCTTCAGTCAAAAAGAAATTAAGGTTTTTGAGGAAAACATTCCAGGATTTTTCTCAATATAGTTGACATCAATTTGAGCCAGTGGGTTGAAGGTCCAAATTGCAGCTTCAAAGGGCTCTACACAATCCCAGGTAAGGAATAAGAGTCTTATCTAGTAAAACAATTTGTCATTTTCTAAATAATAATAATAATATACTTCTTAACCACAAATACTCATCTCTAAGATGCACGTCTATGACTTCACACATTACATAATTACATTGGAAAGGTCACATGCGGTTCTTCGTCTGTGAACTACAGTTCAAAAATAAAGGGTAGGGTGAAAAACTCCATCTCATTTTCTCCTTCAACTTCAAAATCATCCACCAATCATCGTACCTTTACTTTTTGCATGTTAGCTTTGTAAACACTGGGTACTTACGCTACGTCACACGTGACCTTTGCAATGTGACTATGTAATCCGTGAAGTTGAGCTAGCGCAAGTTGACCATTTGAGGTTAAAAAGTAGATACATTTTGCTTTTTTAGAAAGTGACTGATCGTTTTGCTAGACAAGACCCTTTACTCCTCGGCTGGGATCGTGTAGAGTCCTTTGAAGCTGCAATTTGGACCTTCAACCTGCTGGCTTCCATTGAACTATATGGAGAAAAATCCTGGAATGTTTTCCTGAAAAACCTTAATGCCGTTTTGACTGAAGAAAGAAAGACATGAACATTTTGGACATGGGGGTGAATAAATTTTCAGGAAATTTTTATTCTGAAAGTTAACCAATCCTTTAAACTGAGATCTTTTAACAGCAAAATTACTCAGACAACACAATAAAGTTTTATAGTGGCCAAATCTTCAGGTTTTATAAAGGTATATGACTGACCATATAGCTTTGTAATAGCTATATGTAGTAACATGTAATCAAAAAATCAATGCAAGATGCATAATTGATTTAAAAAAAGAAAATAAAGACAGTGGCTAGCAGGGGTTTACATGCCACACAGGCTGTGACACAGTATGAAGGTCATTCTGTCCACGTGTGGTGTCCAGAAACTCTGGTTTCTCATGGGACATGGCTCACACACAAAATGAGGACTCAGTGCATCAGAGACACTTTCACAAGGCCATTCTTGCTAAAGAGACCTATCGATGTGACAGATGGTGTGCTGCTGACGGAGCAGAAAAGATATTCTTTGCTGTTAAGATGTGTCACTGATAGGATGAGCGGACATTGGGTCACTTCCTCTCACTGAGGTCGTGGCTAACAATGCAAAAGTTGACATGTCAAAAAAGGACAGACTGACTCCACCATCCAAACTCCATTCTTGTGTATGTCGTGACATGCTAAGGTAAAAAAGAACGCTTCTAGAAAGAGCTGAACAATGCACATACATTTTGAACTGTGCTGTACAAAATAAAGTGCACAAGAAGGGCCAAATATTAAGATTATTAGGTACATTTTCTGGAAGAAAATTCACAGGACACTATACTGTAGTTTAGATGTTTGGGATCAGTACTGTTTTTGTCAATAAACTATCTAGTAGATAATCATAAAATGCTCATAACTGTAAAAAAAAATCAATACAGATATCTTGGAAGTTTGCTGTTCTCTATAATCTTTGTTCTCTGTCATATTTTTCAAATACAGAATTACACCAAACTGAATTGCAATGATAAAAAAAAAAGCATTGATAAGCAGATTCTATTTCTATAAATTATTATATTAAATATGCATCAGTTTAGTACCTTGAAATGTATACTGTACAGCTACTCCTCTAAGTGCTACACAGTACAAGAGATAGAGAAATCTGTGGATTCTGCATTTTTTAATAGCAAAACCAGAGCTGTGGAAGTATATCTATTTCTGTTCCAGAGAGCTGAGGCAAGTATAGCAGGATAGACAGAGAAAAGGAAAGAGAAAAGATGATATAAGAGACTCATCCTGTGATCATTAAATGAAGAAGATGCTGAGAGAATTACTCAGATCTTCTAAGAAGGGAAGATTAGTCAGTACGTCTCACATAACCTAAATGTAATTTCTTGATAGCTAAATTCAGGCCAGCGAACCTGAGAATGAGGTCAGCAGCCTTTGCTCTGAGCAAAGACAATCGTTACAGTCGCAGAGGTCATGAGCATTTGTGTCTATCCTCTTCCTCTGTAGGATAAAAACACCCAATTCCCCAAAGGCTCATTCCCATCATCTTCAAAACACATCTGGGTTCAAAAGTTGAATGTGATACTAAAAGCTCCATTTATTCATGAGATCATTTAAATTTTCTGAGCAAGACCTATTTTAGGTCTACAGTATTAGATAAGATGAAGATAAATTTTTAAAACATTTCGAGTGCAATATTTTTCACTGTGTACACTCGAAGCTATCAAAGCTGAAATAACACCTATCAGAGAAAAATCCCTGTGTTTTCTGTGTGTCCAACAGAGCCGAGTGCTGTTAGAGTACAGCAATCACTGATCTCATATTTATTATCCTTTAAAAGATAAATGCATTCCCGGCTCTATGTTGGGATGGCTGTATGTTTCCCTGACATAGTACTGTACTTCATTTCAATCACCTCCATATCTATCTCAGTTGATTGGCACACAGATGATGTCCCCATGTGTTTTAAGCACTCTCAACATGAAGGTTGTTCCAAAAAGGTCCTCCTAGATATTTCTTCTTATACAGTGGAGAAGCAATTTTTCCCTGAAAAAAAAAAAAAAAAAAATCCAATAGAGTCAAACATGGATTATATATATATGAAATGTTTTACGTACGTGCCAAATGTTCTCAAGGAAAAAAAATCTCTCAACTAATGTTGTAAAATATACATGAGAGTCACAATAATATTGAAGGTTAAAATTAAGTAATTTGTGTTCAAACACTTAAATTACACTCAATTAAGTTTTTATAACAGTAAAGTTACTAGCTTAATACAATTAGTTTTTTGAAATATAAACATTTAAATAGTGGCTGTCATAAAACCTTACGGATTTATCCAAACATAAATTAACTAACGAGTTCACGGTCACCGATGTTTATTTTTCCTGAGGTAAATGTGACATTACGTGACATTGTTTACAAGCTGTATTGACGACTTTGCGCTATTGAAACACTGATTGAGTGATTATACGAGACAGGATATGGATTTCGGTAAGTTGTACTATTTGTTTTAACATACCTTCGGATTTTTATCCATGTTTATTCCGTGCAGAAACTGTTTTTGAAGCAGAGATGATCAGTTCAAGTGCAGCGTCTACTGAACCAATCTGTCACTCCACAATAAGTAGCGCCAAAACGGCATTTCTTGCATTTATTGTAATAAAATAGACAGAATTTGAAATCTGAGATTTTGTTTCATATCAATAGTAACAAAGCACAATGCTTATTGCGATTCATTGGATGGGAGGTGCGTTATAATGACTCCTTCATTAATTAAAAACAGACTAATCGAATTCTTGGGATTTAAGAATAGATATAAAATAGGAATCGAATAAAATCGATAAATTTTGGGGATTGTTTAGGCATGTATAGGGCTGTTTTTGGTAATCTACTGACTATTCTGACGATCAATTAAGTAGTCAGATAATTATAATTTTTTTGTAGTAATAAAAATAGACCTAAGTAAATAATAGCCTTTAAATGACTTAAAATACACATATATAATAACAATGAAGCAATAATAAATAGTTCAAATAAAGTATCAAAAGTAAGTAATCATATGGTAAACAAAACTGTCAAAATACATTATGTATTATGAACAATAGAGCTAATGTTCATATGAAATGCCTGCAGAGGGCGCCAACGCCCTGACCATTGTTTTTACATTTTACTGCACGATCTATTCTGTCCACTTCCAAAACAAAGATTCATACATAATGTACTCACCCCCTTGTCATCCAAGATGTTCATGTCTTTCTTTCTTCAGTCGTAAAAAAAAACTATGGTTATTTGAGGAAAACATTTCTGCATTTTTTCTCCATATAATGGACTGGTATGGTGCCCCGATTTTGAATTTCCAAAAAGCATTTTAAATGCGGCTTCAAACGATCCCAAATGCGATTGTAAAGGATCCCCGTTGTAAACGATTAATTGAATCACAGTTTTTCTGAATTCTTAATAGCATTATGCTTTATTATGATTTTTAAATGGGTTTAGTATCACTTCCGGTATTTTGCAGATTACTCGACATGGGCAAAAAGCAATCAAGGATTTAAAAAAATCGAATACTGGAATAGAATCGAGGAATCGTTGCAGCTCTAGGCCTGTATATGCAAAATAGAACCCTAGCTACATATTTAGTTAGACATTTCCTTTAAAGTTTATACATTTGATGTTCCTTCTGTTGTAATTGTCACAGGCTCTCCTTGGCATTTATGTAAGTCCAAGCTTAGCAAGTATGTATTCTTGGCTAGCCGTACCTGCCCTATTAACATACAACATACAATATGTGTGCACATTTTTGCACATTACAAGAACGTAAGAGTAGTTCCATATGATGCAGGCCTCACCAAAGTTTATGAACTATAAAAAGAGGGGCTAACCTTGAAAACAAGATGCAGAGAACCCAGCAGGTAAATAAATAAATAAAAGTATCTGTTTGACAGTAGAAAGCTTTTGGCAACCCCTGGCCGCCCCCATGTAGCTGAAGGGAAAACTAATGAGAGGGTCATCAATATGGATGTCACAATGACTAGACTGCTTTCACTGCCCCTGACATGACTTGTGCGCCTGTGTCTGTGTAGCTGGCTTTTTCTAAAGCCTCAAAAAACACCCTCTCACAACAACAGGAAAACATACGACATGCCACTGCTGTAGCCATGGATACAAGAAGAGCCTCAACATTAGCCACAGGGATTTGGAGAAAACTCTTTCAAAACTGTCAATCAACAACTTGTGAAGTCGCAGCTTGTTACAGGTGCCAAAGTTTAATATAGATTCCTGGACTTAAATAGAATATAACAATAAAAATAAAATAGAAATACGTGACACGACACTTACTAATAATCTTGTGTATTCTCTTCTAGCTTCTCCACCTTGTTGAAATGCTATCCTGGTCTGTTTTGCGATTATTTGGTTTAGAATGAGCTGGAAACATATGCTGTTTTTGGGATGAATTTCAAAGGTCATCCCTGGAAACACACAGAGGTTGCTGACTGACAGCGCCAACACTGATTTCATCTTGTGTCTTATTACTTTGCGCTTCTACAGGCCAAGGTTCGATTATTCAGAAACCTTCCACTGAGTCTCCCCTAAGCTCTAAACCCAACTTCTTAATTACAGTCGACATAACCCATTTAATCCCATTCTAATTAATACGGGACTCAGCATGCAGTAGTATTGGGGGGAGAAGGGCAATGAAAATTAGACACAGACTACAATCAGGGAGAGAGCAAACTCGGTCAGAGAGCTGAAAGGACAATTACAGTATCTGTCGTGGTAGAACAAAAGAGTAACAGTTTAATTCACATTGTAAAACCGCCGTGTCAGGCGAAGCCTCCTACACAGCTTACCGGGTATTTTTCCTATTCAACATCATGCATAATGGTGCCAAAATAAAGGAGATTACAGATTAGTCAAATGCTAGATTCATATGCAAATGATCATACTGTATGTTTATGAATGCTTCTATATGCAGCGTTCATTATCCAGCACGCTCCCTCTACCCTCTGTGATTTGGCAATGCGCAAGCACAGACCAGGATCGATTCAGCAGAGCGTTTACTTAAAAATGTATGACGCCTTTAGTCTCTGGTTCTGGTCCATTCAAAATAAGCCACCTTATTGTGACAGTAAGATTTTTAGCAAGCAACAATATATAAACCATCATCCAAAGTTGGTGCTCAGTAAGATTTTTTTAATGTTTTTGAAAAAAAAAATCTCTTAAGCTTACCGAAGATGCATTAAAGGATTAGTTCACTTCCAGAATAAAAATTCCCTGATAATTTACTCACCTTTCTTTCTTCAGTCAAAAAGAAATTAAGGTTTTTGAGGAGAACATTTCAGGATTTTTCTCCATATAGCAGACTTCAATGGGAGCCAAAGGGTTAAAGGTCCAAGTTTCAGTTTTAATGCAGCTTCAAAGGGCTCTACATGATCCCAGTCGAGGAATAAGGGTCTTATCTAGCGAAAAGATTGGTCATTTTCTAAAAAAAAAAAAACATTTAAACAACAAATGCAAATCTTGACTTCACACATTACATAATGACATTGGAAAGGTCACAATGACCTGTAATCAAACGTGCAAAGAAAGTCAAATGCCCTTTACAAAAAAGTTGGACGATTTTGAAGTTGGAGGAGAAAATGAGATGGAGTTTTTGCCTTTTTAAACCAGAGTACATGTGCAGACAAAGAACTAACCATGCATAACCTTTTTAACGTGATTATGCAATGTGTGAAGACAGGCATGTGCATTGCAGAGCTAGTGCAAGATGAGCATTTGTGGTTGAAAATGACCATTGTTTCGCTAGATAAGATCCTTATTCCTTGGCTGGAATCATGTAGAGCCCTTTTGAAGCTGCATTACAACGGCAATTTAGACCTTCAACCCGTTGATCCCCAATGAAGTCCACTATATGGAGAACAATCCTGAAATGTTTTCCTCAAAAACCTTCTTTTCTTTTCGACTGAAGAAAGAAATACATGAACCTCTTGGATGACATGGGGGTGAGTAAATTAGCAGTAAATCTTTATTCTGGAATCCTTTAAATAATCAAAAATACAGTAAAAGCAGTAAGATTTTGAAATGTAATTACAATTTCAAAAAGCAGGCATTACATGATCCTTCAGAAATCATTTGAATATGCCAGGGATGGCCAGTGTCAGTCCTGGAGAGCCATGGTCCAACTAATCAAGGTCTAAAGGTTACTGGAAACCTACAGGCAGGTGAGTTTTCATTACAGTTAGAGCAAAACTCTGCAGGACTGTGGCTTTTTAAGACCAATATTGGTCAAAGGAGAAAGGTCAGACTGGTTCAAACGGATAGAAAGGCAACACAAACTCAAATAACCACTTGTTACAAACAAGGTAGTCTCAGCCTCAGACGTCACACCCACAAACTACTGGCTGAACATCTGATGCATAAGGCACACAAAAGTGGAAACACTTCAGGAGTTTCAAAGTCATCATGGGATTGTTTGAATTATACAGGATTTTCGGGAGATGTGTGTGTCGCATTCTTCAATGTTCCATCTGGAAACAAAGATGCTGTGAAAAAAGCTGTCGTGTTTACAACTGTGATGATGAGCACTTACCGGGCACAACTAAAGCTGGATTTTCAAAAGTACATGAAATATTTAAAGTTCACGGCACAAATTTTAAAAAAATATGTTTAAGGGTTTTACACACCGGTCTGTTATTGTGGAGACATTTCCATGACCCTAAACGTGATGCAACACAAAGTGAAACGTGATTGGTTGCTTTACCTGTCAATCGTGTGGCCTCTTGGGCGGGCCTTGGTTCGGCCAAGGTTCCCAGACCTTCTGCCGTCAGTCAGAAGGTCTGGCTATGAGTGACTACAACCAAGGTATGCAGAAGAGCATTTCTGAATGCACAACACATGAACCTTAAAGCAAATGGGCTACAACAGCAGAAGACCAAACCAAGTGCCACTCCTGTCAGCTAAGAACAGGAAATTGAGGCTACAGTTCTGGCAGGCTCACCAAAATTGGATAACAGAAGATTGGAAAAAGGTTGTCTGGTCTGATGAGTCTCAATTTCTGCTGCTCAGATGGTAGGGTCAGAATTTGACGTACACACCATGATAGCATGGATCCATCCTGCTTTGTATCAGTGGTTCAGGCTGTTGATGGTGGTATAACAGTGTGGAAGATATTTTATTGGCACTCTTTGGGCCCCTTAACACCAACTAAGCATTGTTTACATGCCACAGCCTACCAAAGTGTTGTTGCTGAGCAGCTATCCTTTAATGACACAGCATACATCTTGTGTTGGAAACTTTCAGCAAGACGATGTGCCATGTCACAAAGCTCAAATCATCTCAAACTGGTTTCTTGAACATGGCAGTGAGTTCACTACACTCAAGCAGCCCTTTGGGATGTGGTGGAATGGGAGACTGGCATCATGGACATGCAACCGATAAAACTGGTGCAGTGTCTCTGAGGAATATTTCCAGCAGATTCTTGAATTTATGAAGAATTAAGGTAGTTCTGAAGGCAAAATTGGGTCCAGCCTGGTACTTGCAAGGTTTCGGGCACTAGCTGGAATAAACCTCCCTAGATAACTAACACCTCGCCCCCGTATAAGTGGAATATCTATTCCACTTATACAGTTGGTGTCAGCGGGTTTAGGAGCTTCGGCACTGAATGACATTTGACAAGCTCAAGCAAGACTTCCAGTTCTTTTCTCACAGAGTGATTCACAAACTAGAACTAAAACTACAGGAATATGAGGTTGGAAAAGAGCCAAACGCTTTCCTCCCTTAGGGATCAGCTCTCAAACAAGCGTAAAGCACATAGATTAGATAGTGGGTGATGTAGCACCACAATAATGACTCATTCAGTGCTAACTAACGTTAATCAATGCTGGCAGCTAGGGTGCAGATCCAGCTCTTTAAATGGCATTTACATTGCATATTAAGCCTTCAAAGGCTAACCTGGAAGAAAGAAACTGAGAGGGGCACTCTGAAATGAAGGACAAAATTGCATCAGTTTAGCTATAATGAAATTGTATCTTCACGTGCTTTGTTGCCACCACCCAAAAGCCTGTTTAAGCCTTCGATAATGCAATTTCCTGCCAACCTCACCGCCTCAGAGAGATGTGATTTCCACTTGAAACAAGAAACAGAAACAATGTAATTTTTCTGTGAAATAAAACAGAAAACACAATACTTTAAGGACAATGCACCAATTGTGAGATTCCCAATGGACTGACATGGCAACACCACAAAACAATTCCAAAGCCTTTACCGGCTTCATTCTGTATCAAAGAACTACAAAAACAAAAGTTCCCTTTTTGTTTTCATACTGATAAAAAAACATTTGTGACGTGGAGACACATCTGTGTTTCAAATGAGAAATACATGCATAAGATCGATGAATTACAGAATAACATGCACAAGAAATTGCACTATGTTATAGGGCAAGGTAAAAAATATCGATTTAGAGATTAGTCGAGCCTGTTTTCAGTTAATGAATGGAAAATTCTAAGCGCACACTACATCCAATAAATCGCAATAAGCTTTGTGCTTGTTACTTTTGATATAAAACTAAGTCTCAGATTTCGAATTCTGTCCATTTTTTATTACAGTATTCATACATTAAATACCGTTTAGGTGCTCTTTAATGTGGAGTGACAGATTGCTGTAGCACCAGTTCAAGAACTGATCATCATCTCCACTTTAATAACAGTTTCAGCTTGAAATAAACATGAATAAACATCAGAAATCTGTATCCTGTCTCATGTAAAAGCTTAACCAGTGTTTAAACTGCACAAAGACGCTTGTAAACAACAGCTTGTAAACAATGTCAACGTCACATTTACTTCAGAAAAACAATAAAAATTCGTCAGATGAAAAAATGAACTCTAGAAAGGAGAATTTTGCTAAATATATGTGCCACATAACATTAATTATAATTTTTACTGTTTTGCAAAGGTTATGACAGCAAACATTTAAATTCTTATAGGCCTATTTCAAAAAACAAATTGGAGTAGAAATATAATTATATGAATGTAACTTTATTAATGTACAAAACCTTACTGAGTTTAATGTAATTAGTTAATTTTAACCCTAAATATTATATTATAGTAATGTAGTACCAACTTACTCTCGTGTATTTTACAGTATTAGTTGAAAGATTTTTGTTTTGCTTGAGAGAATTTGGCATGCACTGTATCCAAAAAAAAATCGATATTGACTCGAATCGCAAGTTTGTGAATCAGAATCGAATCGAATGCTGAAATTTGTGTCAAAACCCAGCCCTACTATATTATAGATATAGAGCTATTTCTAACAACTATAAAACTGCATATTGCACGGATTTGTAACAAGGACAAATCTGACATGGGTACGGATTGAAATCTGCCATCTTTCCTCATACCACACTGCAATTGGAGGGACATGACATCCACAAGATGGGATCCTCACACAGTCCCAAGCCCTCTATTAGTGACAACACTAAGCTATGACGTGAAAGAAAGACAGGAAAAACTATCCCTGTCCATTTCAAGCTTTTAAGAGCCCTTCAAAAAAGAAGCTGGCACTGGTAAAACATCTACTGCACCTCAATCACCCAATAATCCTGGTAACAATCTTGACCCTCCGTTGTAACAGTAGCCGTATAGCTAAAAAGGTAAATGTGGTTGTGTCAGAAAAACCTCTTTCCATCAAATTCTGCAATAGGCCATTTAATACGCATTTCTAATCAGAGCCTGTAAACCTGGGGACATTTTAGAAACGTAATGCCTCATGTTAAAAGCTATTCTCTGCAACCATTACCCTATAAATATGTGCATTGCATTGTTTGATAGAACGTCAAGCAAACAATAAGCTAGAAACTAATAGAACCGGCTGACAAATGTTGCTGATGGAAATTCAAAACTCAAACGATCAAGAAATGAAATGCAAAAAATTGTAGCATTGCTGTGTAAAAGGAAACTGTTTAACATTTCAAAAACATTATTTATAGGTTCGATGGAAAATGTTTTGAATGGATGGTTTAACATTTCTTAAGTTCTATTTTAAGACATATTTTGCTTCATATGTGTCACAGTGATACTACAAGGAAATAACTCAGTATGCTAATGCTCTACTAGACTCAAACATGCAGTGGATTCTGCGAATGCTCAGCAGATGTTGCCACGGCAGAAGTGTTATCATGCCATATGTGCAACTGTCTAGCCCAGTGTGCTTTATTCTGAGACTGGCTCCGAGAGGAACTTGCTTACTGTACCTTTTAACATCCTATCTTTGTAGCCAGTTCACACAGATAAACACACATATGCACACACACACTACACAAAAAACCACAGCCATACATATAAACAGCCACACAGAGTAGAGCTGTGCTATATGCTCAAGACCACAGCTGTATCTTCCTGAGATTCAATGAATTTTTATTTGGAGATCCCTACGCTGCCATTGTGGGTGGTATAGCACAATATAGGAATAAAATCAATTTGCATTATTACTCCAAATGCCATTTTATTTTTGGTAAACAATGTCCCAGATTTATCTGTCACCCTTCCAGATTGATGCTTTTAGATGTTTGGTTAAAGGTTCACTGTAAGTGCGAAACTTATAATTGCTGTTAGATGTTGCTTACAATCTTCTCACAGTTTCTTGTTTATGGAACCCAATTTACGCCACATGAGAAATAAAAATAATTCTTTGGTAATCCTATGTTTTATGAGATAACGTCAAGTATATCAAAATAAATAGACTTTGACAGTGTAATTATGACTAAATTATGATTCAATTTTTTTGTCTTTTTATGTGCAAAGAATGATTTTTTTTTTCTTATATTGCAGAAATGCATTTGCCTTTGTGAACAAAAACATGTGTCCTAAACATTTAGCAAAAAATGCAAAGATCTCTGCTTTTCAGTCTGTGAATTACTTTTTAGATGGATCAAATGCATTTACAATGATCAGACTGCCAAAATACATTAATTCAGGCAAAAGCATGGTTTTGCAAATTTTTCAACATTTCACTGACTCTTTTGAATTAAAGATGCACAATATGTCTTTGGCATTTGAATATTCTTAGGAATTTATGAAAACAAGGGAACAAGCAAATGCTTTCTGTTTTCTGAGTGACTGCTCCATTGCCCAGTGTTGCCTGTGACATTTCATGGCTGCTGGAGGTAATCAACACCTCTTTGCCAAATTCATTTCTTCCACCTCCAGCATTCCAGCTATGCCATGTATTAGTGTGGTGATATGCATGCTCAACTTCACTCACTGATAATGTGCATTCAAGAAATGCAGCAGACATGATGAACAAACAAATGGGCAAATTACAATTATTGATCCATTTGTCACACTCTGCATATCCCACAGTTCCTATTTTTACTGCAAATGGAGCAAAAGTGAACCGACAGCAGCTGATGCTAATCGAAGCACTACAGAAGTTGATGCAAATTGTCTAATTTTTTCTTTCAAAACGAAAGTTGTTATGAGATCAGTGATCATCAGTCAGATACACTGTTTCGTTCCATGCTTGATTGAGATGCTGGGAAAAAGGAAGCTTAGATCTTAATACACAGAGGTGTTTTGTCAGATATGTTCTTATATTTAACGTAATTGGTGCTGTCACTGAAACAAATTCTCAAATGAAGTTTGATGATACATACTTTTTTTTATTTTTCTTTTCTTTTTTTTTCTTTTTTCAACTGTTCAATGGTTGTTAGTCCCAGTCATGTACAGATAAGCAACCACCTGATCATCCTTTACAGGTCTTCATCAAGTGTTTGTAATGGGCAAAAAACAAAAATTATATATATATCCATCTGGGGCAACATGAGTTATAAAGAAATGGATGACTAATATCTATCCTTAAAGGGATAGTTCACCCAAAAATGAAAATTTCATGTTTATCTGTTTACCCCCAGAGCATCCAAGATGTATGTGATGTATGTGTATGTGATTCAGTAGAACATAAACGTAGATTTTTAGCTCAAACCGTTGCAGTCATATAATGACAGTCAATAGGATCCACCGTTTTGAGAGTCAAAACGACTGTCATGAACGCGTTCACAACATTCGGCACGTGATGCATCAACGTGCTCTGGCGTAGTAGACACGTGCAGAAGCGATCTAAGGCACGTATAGGTCAATCATCGTTTACACAGTGAGATTGTGGGTACGACGGCTACTCAAAATGGTAACTACTTGTGCTTATTCTAATTGTTGCAACTGATTAAAAACTAAAAGATTACGTTTGCTTGCGCTAACTCACCCGGGAGTGTTGACTTTTCACAGACTCCCAACTTTTGAGCCTGATCAACTAAAGTTATGGTTGCTTGCTCTTGTATATGCCAGAGCACGTTGACGCGTCAGGTGACGGATGTTGTGAACACGCTCAGGACAATTGGATATTGCTCAGAGGTAAAAAATGATAGGAATACTGTGCAGTTTCTTGCACAGACCGATTGTTTCGTATCTTAACACCTTAATGCATCATCACGAGCTGCAGGGTTTAATTTGGTTTTGTCTGTGTATGTTTTTTTTTTTTTAACTCTAAAAGCCATGGATTCCATTGACTGTCATTGTAAGACTGAAGAAACAAAGTCACCTACATCTTGGATGCCCTGGGGTAATCAGATAAACATCAAATTTTCATTTTTGGGTGAACTACCCCTTTAAATATAAGCTCTACAGGTAGCCTATATGGTACTATAGTACGATCAATTAAAAATCAAATACATTAAAGTGAAGTTACAATTTACAGCTTATTTATCCACACATAAATTAATGTTTAAATACACAGTTTCAGGAAGGTCCAGTCCAGACTTAAAACTGCTTAGAGAAAATGGGGGAAAAAAATATTTACTTTAAATACTTACACAATTAATTCTAATATACCTTGTAGTTATGTAGTGGATTGTGATAGCAATGATTAATTAGGTCAGTGATGAAATGGTCAAATTAAAAAAATAATTATAATGGGAACTGATTAAATTACATCTAATGCTTCACTGATTACATAAACTTTCTCCTTGCAATCAGATGCAAGATTTTCTTCTTGATGCAAACAAACAGTGAGTAAACACAGTGATGAAACAAAAGGCCTGGCACTCTCTATGGGTCCTATATCCATGCACTGTACAATGCATTATAGATGTCTTCATTTTTGTATCCACATTCATACTGTAAAGAAGTGTAACCACAATTAATATTTACCACTTTTTGTGTGCAAAAACAACAACTTTATTCAACAATTTCTTCTCTTCCGTGTCAGTCGACACATGTTCACGAGAGTACCACGACGTATTCGTGTGATGCTGTTGACACAGAAGCTGCCATTCTGACGTAGAACCCAGATGCTCTGCACCTTGTTTGCAAAGCAGAGGAATGCATACATGCGTCGTTGTACTGTGGTGAACGCACGACAGAGACTGACACGGAATTGTTGAATAAAGTCGTTATTTTTGCTTTGTTGGCGCACAAAAAAAATCTCTCATTAATTTACGATTGAATTACATGTCGCATAGACTATTTTAACAATGTCCTTACTACCTTTCTGGGCTTTGAA
>JAHKKF010521392.1:0-22310 GCA_019740295.1 Labeo calbasu
GGGAGAAATGACAACCACTATGTTCATTATTACATCCAGCAACACAACACCTCAATCACTCAATCGGAGATATTCTTGTCTAACTTACATCCCTGGTTTTACTCAGACATGCTGATCTGAAGACAAAGAAGCTGATGACGTGCATTTCAGGCATCTATTTAAAGACTTGGTCACGCTCTACGCTGCATCTCCACGTGATGACGCTCTGCCACTCACATTGGCATGCACACATGCTTCAGATATCAGCTCAAATTGAAGTGTTCCAATAGTGTCAGTGCCATGACACAGTGTTGTCTTCCATTTGAAAAGGAACAAAGCTTATTTATAATAATATCATAAATAATTTTATATTTTTTATAAAACTTTCTAAGTTTGTAGCCAATTTTAGACTGAATTGTTCCTATCCAGCTTATTTGAATTATGTTCTGACCAAAACCATGTCTCCTTAATAAATGGCTTTGAGTTCTCATGCTTTAATGCATAAATCCTGTGCAAAGATGCTAGTCAGTTAGTATAGGGATATAATTCTCAATGGAAAGGCAGCACCAAAACTACATGCTTATATAAGAGGGTCCAAAGAGAGACTGCTTAAAATCGTTTATTATTGAGTAAATAATTTTTGCAAAAACTTTTACAAACAAAATAAGTTAATCTCAGGGAAAACAGTAGTAATAATTATACCAATTATACCAGTACCAATAATAATAATAACAACAACAACAACAACAATAATAATAATCAAATTCAAGTCAAGTCACCTTTATTTATATAGCACTTTTAACAATACAGATGTGTTAATGTATTATGTGTAAGCCAGGTTAAAGAGTTGGGTCTTTAATCTAGATTTAAACTGACAGAGTGTGTCTGCATTTCGAACAGTGTTAGGTAGATTGTTCCAGAGTTTGGGCGCTAAATAAGTAAATTATCTGCTGCCCGCAGTTGATTTTGATATTCTAGGTCAGGGGTGGCGAACTCCGGTCCCGGAGAACCGCAGCCCTGCAGAGTTCAGCTCCAACCCTAATAAAAGAATGCTAATGGATACAATAGGTCCCATCGCACCTTCGGTGCTTGGCCCCTAATAATAATAATAATAATAATAATAATAATAATAATAATAATTTGTATATAAATAAAAATGTGCAATGACACCTGTTCCAGGTTAAAAACACAGTTAGTTGTTGATTATAAAATGATCACCCCTCTAGATTTCCTTTTAATTTTCGAAACAACTTTCCTGTGATCCATTTCACTTTTTATTTATATTTATAACATTTATAATATTTGTTTATTTATTTACTTAGTTACTGAGTAATCAAAATTAAAGTTAATAGAGCTCAAGCAGAGCTTAACATTTATTAACCTCCAATCCCAGTGGATCTGAAAATGATTACATTCCATTTCTGAAACAAACAAATGAGCAATTTCAAAAATAAATGGCATGAAATCATCTTTAGAATACAGTATTCTCCAATGTCAGTGATGAATGCTGCAGGACCAAAAGCCCTCAGGTGGTTCTACCACAGCCCTGCCTGTGTAGAAGTTACAACACTTCATTTTATTAGGAGCAGGCCCCTCTGTTAGTGCAGTCCTGCATAAATAGTTAGGGTAAATACACTATATCATTTCTCTTCACAGTTGAATAGCATTATGATTTCTATGCTGAGCCAGGTGAAGCAGGGTCAGCAGAGGAAATTAAGAGGCACTCGGCAGCAGCTGCCGTCTCTCCTCTCTTTAACCATGCTTGACTGCTTCGACCATCAAAAGCCGCTTGTACATGCGTCATAAAAAAAAGAAAAACATTGGCTGTGTGTTTAAAATGGTATTAAAATGCTGTTGACCCTTAAAATTAGAAAGTGAAATGTGCAACTCCTTGCATGCCAATTACTTCATGTCTATCTAAAGTGCAGAGGGGAAAATAGAGATGTATATGGTTGAGAGGTGTTCAGAATTTATTGACGTGCAGCAGAAATGTGCAATCACTCATATATGACATCACCACACACCTTATCAGTGGGTTCAGACACTTTAAAAGATATGATTCATAATGTTTTGCTTATTGCTCTTAACAAATATTTAATAAACATGATTGTGTCTTATTCTTATATGACTTATATTCTGTGCCCTTGACCCCAGTCTATTCCACAGTTTAATGCGCAACTTCTAATAATTCTGTTGGATAACTCTTAGATTAACTGATTATTCCATCTAGTCTCTTATAGTGAATTTATGCTTATAATAATAATAATGATAATAATAAAAGAATTAGCAAAATGCTGTTTAAAATAGTTTTAAATAGAGTATGCCGTGTGTCACTGCATGGCATCACAGCTTAATAAAAAGTATTTTGTCACTTACTCAAATGATACTTGCATTTATGAAACCACTTAGTTTATGATTACAGTTTCAGACAAGCATTCATATTTTCTTTGATCTGTGAGAGCAGGGTCAGATATATATTAATGTACTCTCATGTCTCTAACTAATCATCCTACATAAATAGCTCACATTGTGGATATAAAGCCATAAACTGATATCAACTCTACTCATAAACTCTATTTTTGATCTATTTGAAGGTGATAAGTGAGACGGCTTTTATTATTATTATTATTATTATTATTATTATTATTATTATTTATTTTTTTATTTTTTTTATGTTAAATGGGACATTTACAGAAGCAAATTCACAAAACCATTGATAGTTCAAAATATGCTTTAAAGAAAAAATAAATCGATAGAATCGGTTCATTTAATTTCCTTGTTTAGCCTAAATTAAGCCTAGTTTGAATAGCTATTCAGATATTTCATTATCACTTACTGTTAACACTGACATTTATGTTGCCAGGTTCCCTCCACTCCTCCCCACATACCCCCCAGTGATTTCTGGTAGGAGCACTACCACAAAGAGCCTATCACAGGACACAGAGGATATGTTCACTCGATCCCACCACACGCCTGCCGTCCACTCCCAGTGCGGCTCTTGCAGCATCCCACAGTCTTCTCTGCTGTGCCCACAGCTGGTGGCTGCCCTATGGGAAGGCTGGATTATTGCTGGGTTAATTTCCTGATGAATGTCCCACCTCTGTATTCAGTTTTCCCCAAATGACCAATTAAAGTACAGCAACTGGCACGGCGTTGCTCGGCAGCAGGTTGCCGGGGGCAGCGAGGCTGCAGGCAGTGTCAGAAGGTGTGTGCCTTACGTTCAGACACTGAACAGTGTATGTGTATGTGAAGAGAGGTGTCAAAGCTTAAGAGAAATAATTATAATATCCATTAAAAAAAAAAAAAAGTCCCAAGACTGAAACTAGCTTTTCTGTCTGTATAAGTTTGGGTGATGAGCATAAATTCATTGAGGTTTTAGGCTAATAATAGTTAGTGCTTGCATTTTGTTAAAAATCCCCCTCAGCATTTTGGATATGCTTCAGTACTAACACTTCCCATTTATGTGTCTGTGTGAAAAGTCAGCATGAATCCTGGCAAATATAAGAAATTCATGCATTTTCTGAATAATTCATAAATAGTATCATGAGATTGTTGTGAAGAGTGAGTGAAATGATTTCTGCGATGTGACCTATAGTAGTTAAAGTCACTCACACAATGTTTTCTAACAGTTTCTTAATCCCCCCCCCAAAAAAAACAAGTGTTGGTTCATTGCACATTGTGTATGAAAACATGAAAATGTCAAATAAACACCATAATAAAGAGTGTACAGTTCTGTAAAATATTGTTCATAGCATCAGTATGATTGTTTTGATGATTTTAGGACAATTAACAGTTAAACATTTAAAGTAGTTTCATCTCCAAACAATAGTTCAAGCGCTCTTAATTATGCATGCAGTGAAAAACTGTACATTGTAGGTGGCATGACTGTACATTATCCTTTAAATGTTCATCTTTTTTAAACTTATCCAGCAAGTATGTGATAAGCAGGATAATGTGCATCCATTGTAGTGTTATGCAAAATAAACTCATTTAGACTGATCAACCTGGCTTTATTTTGCGATAACCAGCTGGATGTTTATTACCCTGCATACACACATATCAAATAAATCACATATGAGCAGATATTAGACTTCACAGAACACATAATCTTAAAGTGCTTACTTTAAAATCAACATAAACTCATGAATGCATGCATGTGTGAACAATTCATTGGTGTATGGTATGGTGTATGGCAGGGGTGCCCAACCCTGTTCCTGGAGGTCTACCATCCTGCAGAATTCAGCTCCAGCCCTGATCAAACACAACTGAATCAACTAATTAGGATCTGAAGGAGCACTTTATAATTACAGACAGGTGTGTTTGATCAGGGTTGGAACTGAACTCTGCAGGAAGGTAGATCTCCAGGAACAGGGTTGGGCACCCCTGGTGTATGGTAAAAAAAAAAAAAAAGAATGTTGTCATAGCCAACATAATCAAACTGTAATAACTTGCTCCACCTCTACAATGACATTCCACTATAGCTAATTTCAACATGGTCCACTCATCATAGTCAACATTTTTTTGTTTTTGAATGAATGTAATTTACTCAGATGCTCACTTTCTTAAAACTGAATGCAAGCTCACATTCAGATCTTCCTCCATCCAACCAACAACTGGATGGATAGAAATCTCTGCCCTGCTTTTTTTTTTTAAATACATTTCACACTGATGTTTGTCGCTACTTCCGTTACATCACAGGTTTAAGAAAATATAATGGGTGTTGAATGCTACTTCATCTTGACTTTAGAATCTGGGAAACTTATAGGGGAAGCTTATAAGAGGATGGAAAACACGAAAAGTAACTACTCACATTATAGACTGAGATAATGTAACATTTTACTGTGCTTTTCCACATTGTTAGAACAATTTACAATGAAAATCTTGACTGTCACCTCAGTTACCATTTCAAAACAACAGAAAGGAAATTCAAGGACCATAATCAGATGACTGTGATGATGTTTCATATGTAGAGAGATCACATCGGACACACATCCCTTTGCCTATGACAGACCAAGGTTTTGCAGTAGACTCTAAAAACAGGATCTCATCGTGGTCCCATGATACAAAGCTTTTGAGTTTAACTCTCTGCAGTCAGAAACAAACCAATAGAAAGACAGAGAGGAAGAGAAAAAAATAGTGGTATGACCATATAGTCTTCCAGATCTGAGGGACGATTACAAACAAAGGACGATGTTGTGCAATATCCGACCCTTGCTCTGCTGGAGTAGTCCGAACAGAATCAAAGCAAACAAAGACTTGCTCCTGTCTGCACCTCCAAAGAGGAAGAGACACAACACACACGACCTGCTTCCTTTCATATCCACCCTTATAAAGATCTCTCAAATGAAAAACGGGAGGTAACATGGAGGGGAGGTGCGGGACACGCTGAGCCTTTATAGTGGGGTCGCAGCTAGGATCACCATGATAAGGTCACTCTAGAAGCCAAATTTACACCCTGTAATTGGCTAGCCGGCACGCCTGATTGCATTCTAGAGCCGAGTGATGCTTTAACGGCCTCTGGCCGGAGGAAAACGCAGCCGATCCAAGAAATAAGAATATAGACGTCATAGTGATAAGGATTTTTTTTCTTGGGAAAAAAAAAAGTACTTGGAGGTTTTCTGCGTCTACAATTTTAATTAAAAATTTTGAGCGTTAATTATCTGCAGTACAGCATCAGCCTGCAACACAAAAGAGCGACAAAGTAATACAGGATGAGAAAGAAAAACAGAGAGAAAGAAAATGAAAAGGAGAGCATTAACTGGAGTAATTTGATCAATTGGGCATGAAGAGAAGAGGTTTATTTGGTGCAGGGAGCAGATTCCATTTAAAGTGTGAGTTGAGTTAAGTGGAGTTTGATTGCGCTGTTGGATTGTCAGGGGCAGCACCGGATGGCTCCTCACTCCTCTAATTAGAATCGTATTCTTCTAATTAGAGGTCCATAGCTTTGCTTAGGAATTTTAGCCACATGTGAGGATTGTGCATAATGCGTGTCATAAATAGTGTTTATGGCTAACATGGTTGTCACCATCAAACCATTAAAACTAATGAATGAGGATCCAGACAATTCACCTGAGTGCATTAGGCCTCATCTCTGTGAAAATCCATTATCCTAAAGAGGGTTTGGGGTGCGCTGGTGAAATAGGGTCTCAAAAGTGGCGCCAATTTGAACCACATATGTTCACTCTGCGGCCATCTTGGTAATTCTTGTCTGCTTTAATGAGGAAAGACAAAAACTCCAAAACTGCTCTCTGTTCTAAATCCTCATCCCAGCTTCATCCCTCTGACTCTCCCATTGTTTTTCCCAGGAGACAGTCTGTGGACTCTCTGGGCTGTTGGTCTTGGGGGCCTGGGAATGTGTGAAGAATGAGCACTGTCTGTCGCCCACACAGTCCTCCACGCTGTGAGACTGTCTGTGAGGATGTAGACATATTCCAAGCACTGATCCATAGCCTGGAATAAACAGCAGCTGATCTGCAACGCTCCCTACTTCCTGTAGAAGACATTGGCTGGTAGACTGTGACCCCTGCAGACTCACAGGGTAACCCACTGTGAAGGTGGGTTACCCTCAGCGCTTAGCTCTTCTGACAGCACTGATATTTGGTGACAGAGTGTTCGGATCAGGATGCTGAGGGGACGCTCATAATCATATTACAAGTCATGGATGAAAGGCAGAAATATATATTTATATAAATCATTGAAGCAACATCAACGTGCTGAACTTTAACATATTTTCTTCTTTTTTTTTTTGCATCACTGTCAGTATTCAAAGTAAAATCATAATAGAGATTACACAGCAAACAGAATTTCACAAAATTTAAACTGAGTAGCTGAATTTCTGCTAAAGTTCTAGCAACCCCTCTTGTGTCCAGCTAAAGCAGCAATAATGGAGAGTTTCTCTATGCAGACACTGCAGCGGGGACACTGTAAAAAACGGCAGAGGCAGGAAGGGATGTAATTAAGGCGGCTGACACTTTTATTCTGGGTAATAGGAGGCGAGGGCCCAGTCTATTCCCTAACGCACTCCCCACACGCCACAGAGCGCATTTTAATACCCGCACATACAAGCACCTAAATGCCACTCTTATGGCCCTCATGGAGAGGTAATATTGATGTGTAAATAGGATAAATACCAACATCCAAGGGTTTAAGGGATGTAGTAAATAAACATCAACTAATACACAACAGGCATAAACACTGCAACGGTCTATTTCAGATAGGGAGAAGGCGCAGAGAGATACTAAAGAAGAAATCATGCCTGTATCTGAGGTACACAATAACGCACTACAGAGCAGGATTAAACCTTCCTAATATGAGCCGCCACACGCACACATGCAGAGAAATACCATCATAAAAACATGCTCTGACTTTTTTTGTGCTAAGCACATAAAGCACACATTGCAGTATTCTTATATGGAGAATTACGTTTTTTGGTTTTGTTTGTTTTGTTTTTTTTTGTGTGTGTGTGTGTTTTGTTCGTTTGTTTTTTTTTTTTTTTGTTTGTTTGTTTTTTTGCAATTCCTTGGAGTCAGTTTGATTTATCCATTATTAAAACCAATTTAAACTGACAATTACACTGTTTTATAAACAAAGTTATTGCACAAGTCATGGCTCAGTTTAACCTTTTAATGTAAAGACAAGAAAGGAAATAAGACATCTGATCAAAGCTACAGAAGAATAGCTCAAAATGTAAACATTTCAAAATACTGGTTAAATCATACCTATCTAACCTTGCAAAAACTAAAAGTGCACCTTCAATGTTAACACCATACAAGGGTCAAAAGATATACAATTATTTGCTTAGAATTGTTATTGCTGACCGATAAATAAATAAATAAATAAATACTATGTCTTTCAGGATTGTATATTATTACCAGTATTTTAAAATTGCTTTTAAATATTAAATAAAACAAGACACTCAAGGCTGAGCATTACACTCACTGTACAATAGTGACAAACTTCAGCCAAAGAAAATATTTTCTTAAATGCAAGCTATTTGCAGTTTCCAGACAACATAGCAACTTTGCACCTTAATATTGATCAACATATGGTGTGTGTTTATTTATAGTACAATGGCTTTAAATGCCATTTATCCAATCAGAGAAAGACATATCAAGTTAACATTCATTTTACATCAGTAGAGAATATAATACTAGAATTCAGCTCACCTCAGAACCTCTGGTATCTTTGCGTGAAGAACAATGTTGCATCAGATGAACCGGACTGGATCTTGACATCTAATGCGGATGTTAATGATGAAGAACACAGACACCAGGCCATCCTGCCACCAACTAGCTCTACCAATTTTATCTGCAATAAATAATCCACCATCATTGAGCTCTGGCATGCCATAATGGCAAGTGAAATATGCTGGTATGATAGAACCAATAAATCCAGATTTTCCTATGGTTCCCTCAGGCTAGAACAATATGTAACTATAGCTGTCTGTGTCAGGTGGGGCTATCACTGAACTATCATAAAATCTAAATGGGTGCTAATTAGCAGCGCCTTCCCCTTCCGACTCAGTATTTCTATTGACATTTTAGTGAGCTTCTACTGCCTTCCTTCACTAGAACACCATAACTCACAGGAACAAGAGATGGGATAAAAGGAGAGAAGATTTCTATCTCTATAGCACAATAATGAAACTTGTTATATTTGCATAAATATGTAAATTGGCTTGCTAAACAGCATGTTTGGTCTAGGCAAAGTTTTTACATGCACCTGCATATTGACAAAAGAGAATATATTGAAAGCTCAAAGGTTGCTCTTATATAATTGACTAGTCAATAGACTAGATGTGTTCTTAGCTAAGTTTCATTCAGGTATCAACTTTGTCTCAGATATTTCTCCTTGAGAGAAAAAGATTGCAGATAGGAGTATACCCTAGATTTAATTCAGCAAATGTATAATATTCTAGTACCTAGTATGCCCTCCAGAACTTTAAGTATACTGCTCTGACCCTTATTGGCACTGAATGTACAAGTGCATGACAAATTTTCACATCTGTCCTGTTTAACTTCTGGAGGATGACCTCCTTAAATGCCCTGGTCTTTAATGGGTAGTTTTGCTCAGCTCATCTCTACAGAATCCCCCACAGCTGCTCAAGAATGTTAAGATTGAGTGAAACACATGTCCACAGTATGATTTTCACCTTGGGAGAATGAATATCTTTATTGTCATGAAACTGTAACTGAAAAGATTCATCGGACTGGTTGGAGAAAAAACATTTCCTTTTTTCAGTGGGCAAATGTTTGCGGTCTATGTGGAAGCATCCATAGGAATCTGTTATTTTATTCCAGCGTGTCATCGCGTCCGATATTTGTTTCGCTTTTTTGTGCTCAGTGTGGAAAGGCCTTTATATGCATTGTATTGCAGAAAATGTAGTAATAAAACTTGCCCCTATTAAGATGCAGTGGAAATATGTACTACCGAACCCCTAAAAAGAATAAATATATAAATATGAGATGGGAGGAATAAAATATATTTCAAATTCTCTTTCAGTTATATCATTGGGTAAATATACTGCATATAAATTGCGGGCATCAGGGAGCCACTATTGATATGCAGGGCACGGAAATCGCTTTTGAATGCATGCTCGCTTTTTACTTTCACTTTCCAATTTCGCAATTACACGTAATCTGTGTTTACTATGGAACGAAAGAGAAATCAATCTACGTATTGATTAGTGAAATCAATCTACATATAAAATATTGGTCACAAATTATTGGTCACTTTCTAACTTGTAAAATTATACCGGATGTACTAATAATTATATACCAATAAATCAGTTTTTACCAATCCAAATATTTTAAGAATGATGCATCGCAATACAAATGGCAACTTGTATCCGATGCACACAGTTTAAATTTATGCATCTTATGGTTTACTTTTACACTGATGCACCGATGCAAATGGTGAATCTTACCATTTCTAATAAGGACATGTCCCTAGCCCTGCCTTTCTTTATTTGCATACTTGTTCTATTGAACGGAGTAAAATCAAACAGGTGAGTTTATTGACAAACATGAAATGGGAACGAAACTGGTTGAATGAAGAAGCGTAGCAAACACACACACACTAAGAGAGAACAGAGTCACTGATAGATAAACTTTCCTTAGAGTGAGCCGATGATTGAAGAAGGTGAGGACCGATGAATATGGATGACGAAGGTGGACAAGAACGAAGACGACGAAGGTAAGTAGCAATCTATAATGTAGAGAGTCCAGACGGGGAAATCCACGTGTGATCGTAGACGAGACCGGACGAAGAGTGAAGGTGAGTAGGTTCTTTATATGTGGTGGCGGTAATGATGAACAGATGAATGATATTAGTAATCCGGTGACAGGGAACGAATAGATGGCTGCGTGGACTGATTAAGGGTGGAGCCAGGTGATTCTGTGACAATAGGCTAAGTTGAGTTTCCTCTCTATTAAATCTAAAATTTAATAAACAACTTAAATATTGATGGGCTCGCATTTGTAATTTTTCTTTCTTACATGTTACCTGCAGAGTTTACGTTATATAAAAAAATATGATAATAATAATAAATATAGCTGCAAGCAGCAATTGTAAGGCCAAGCACAAAAGAGGCAGAATGAGGAGCTAAGCACGGCAAGGAGCAACAGACCAACTACAACAATGAGCAATTAAAGCCATTTTTGGATGATATCAGTTGAAATGGCTGAAAAATCATAAATACAACCACTAATAATATAATTTAATGGCTTATCACTTTTGACCAATAGGTGGTGCCTTTTTCAAATTGATGTGACGTGTTCAGTGTGTCCAAATGTGTTGTGGTGCTGTACGAAAACGGTTTTATCCATAGCTTTGTGTAAGCACAGTCTGAAGATGATTTGAGTCAAATTTGGTGAAAATCGGACCAATGGTCTAGGAGGAAAAATCAAAATGAATAAAAAAAAACAAACAACAAACATTAATCAAAATGGCGAAAAGGAAGTTTGGCCAACTATGGTATAATTGGTATGTATGTAGTCGGCATGACCCAAGGAATGTTTCGAGACCACTTTCATTACAATAGGCTAATGCAATCATAAGTTATTAGCATTTTTGGAAATTTCATTATTAATGTTTAAAGAATGGTGTATTACTTCTGACCAATAGGTGGTGCTGTTACCAAATTGATCTGGCGGGGTCAGTGTGAGGTGACAATGGCACATTTAAAATTTGTTGTCAATATGTCAAAGCTTTGCAGAGATACAGCCCCAATTGTAGTTTGGCATCTTCCAGCAAATTCGTTGATGCGCTGAACGAAAACAGTAAACAATATTTAACACGAAATCCATAACTTTTTGCCAGCAAGGTCTGAAGATGATCTGAGTCAAATTTGGTGAAAAAATCGGACTAACGGAGTTTGAAAAAGTAGGTTTTCAACAGGATGTTTGGTCAATATTGGCATAATGGGTATCAATGTTCTCAGCATGATCCAAGGAATCTTGAGAATTCAATATGGCCGACACCCAAAATGGCTGACATGGAAAAAAAAAAGGGTTTGGTTCGACTCAGCATGATGCACCAAATCTAAAGAGACTGGTTTTGTGATTTTTGGCCAAACCATTCAGAAGTTATAATCAAAAATAGCCATTTTCACATCTCCTGACCACTAGGTGGCACTGCACCGAAACACTGCAGGTAGCCTCAGGTCACGCTTGTTATAGCACACACCAAGTTTGGTCTCAATACGCCAAACCATTGCAGAGATATAGCCTCACATTCATTTTTGTGTGCTTTTCGTAGAAATCGTTCACGCGTTATTCGAGAACGGTTTGAATAATCAACTTGAATTCCATAACTTCTGAGCCAATTTTGGTAAAAATCAGACAAACCATCTAGGACAAGTTCTAAAAAGTAGGTTTTTCGAACAAAAAAGTATAGAAAAAAAACCTAAACCTTACGATTTTTGAATTTTGGACTTCATTCTACTCGGCATGAGCCAAGGATTCAGAGAATTTTCCTTCTGTGCCTTACGGTTCAAAAGTTATTAGCATAAAATGATTGAAACTTTGGACAAGTGGTGGCACTAGAGAGTTTGAGTTAGAGACTTCAAACTTGCTGTGGTTAATGTTGGGACTATCCTCTATCTGTGTGTCAAATTTCACAACTTCTTCAAAGAAGAAGAAGAAGAACACCAACAGATACAATAGGTGCCTTCGCACCTTGGCCCCTAATAATAATAATATATAACATCATCAAATGACATCTTCTGGGGAAAATTCAATACACGCATGCACATTCTCCCAAAGGACTGGGAATGTTTGTTTCATATCAGTCTGTACTTGTTCACTTTGAGAGATGCTGCAAGACTTGACATTTGCAATAAGTACCATATAAAGTATATAAAGCCCTTTCCAATCTGATCGATTTTTATTGTCACAAATACACACTCTACTGCTGGACCCACAGAGACTAACAATGCAAGATAATGTAAACCTATATGCCTCTCACTCACTCAAATTAATGCAACTCAGTGTGTTTCTGTGTGTGTGTGTGATTTTGCTGAACATATGCTGTGAGAGCAGCTAAGCCATCTGGCTCAGAGTCAAGTATTTCCAGCAATGGCAGACTTACACTACCTGACTGAGAAGGGAGCGTTATTCCCCTGGCAAGGAGGCCACAAATGGAGAAATATTATTGAAATTATTATCTGCATGGAGACTCAGATTTGGGCTGACATTTCAGCAGCAGTGCAGGGTAATCCAAGGGGTTGTGCAGGAGGAGACGGGGTGGGGGTTTGATGCTAAGCCCAGTACTGATGATTAATGAAGCTAGAGCTACTCATAGACCCGACACACCTCCACCCAGACCCAGGGGCCAACACGCATATGAGAACAGGAGAGAGAGAGAGAGAGAGAGAGAGATGATAGGAGGAAAAAAAGTGAAATCCAGAGAGTTTCAGTGGAAAAGGGAAATACAGCCAAAGAGAAATAATGCAGTCTTAGCCACAAATTACATATCAGTGGACCACAGACTATTCACTGACCATCTGATGCATATTACATGCAAAACTGGAAAGCTTTTTCAGTCTGGTAAGTGCTAATCTGATTGGCTGGCTTCATTCAAGTTTGAGGATTAAAATTTGTTTAAAGTTGTTTTATTTTTTACAAAGTTGTGTTTACATGGTGCTGAGTTTACACAATGAACATTTATAAGGAATAATTTCTTATTTGACAAAGATTTCCAGGTTAGGGATCAAATCTTTGAAAGATACTCATAGTTTCATTTGAGGCATTTAGTTTTAAGTAAAATTATTAAGGTAGTACAGTTTTGTTTTTGTTTTTTTTGTATGCCTTTGGCAACAACATAAACCAGGTGAGATTTGCTATGTAGCATTTTGTATGTATGTGTGTACTGCATGTAGGCAGGTGAAGCTGGATTTAAAGTCTGCGTGAATCGGAAGTTACTGCCAACTTTATTTTAGTGTAGTAACATATGTCCAACTGAATAGGAATACTAAATAGAATATTTTAGCACTCCTCCTCTTTGTCTCTCACTCATGTCAAGTCAAGTCACGTCACTTTTATTTATATAGCGCTTTTAACAAAACAGATTGTGACAAAGCAGCTTTATAGTATTAAATAGGAAAAAGTGTGTCAATAATGCAAAAGAACAACAGTGTAAACACTCAATTTTTAGTTAAAGGCAGTTCATCATTGAATTCAGTGATGTCATCATACAGCTCAGGTCAGTTCAAATAGTATACGATATCACTGGAAATTAAGTGTCCCCAACTAAGCAAGCCAGAGGCAACAGCGGCAAGCGACTTACCTTTTTAAAAAGCTGTTGTTCAGCATTAGCTTATTAGGCTTACATTGAAATTTTATCAATTAAATTCTTACATTTTTTGTAATCTGTCTCTAAATGTTTGTATCAGATGGGATTGGTCATCCTTTTAGGGGTGTAAATCAAGATATAAAAACATTTACATAGACTCTGTGATTTTTTGCTTTGTGTTTTAGAAAATCAAATATTTTTGTAATCTTGACAAAACACATTGTTGGAAAGGTCTGACAGTCAAGGTTCCATATTTGCTAACTGTTTTGTAATAGAAGTAATATGGCGGCAGAAAATGATTGATTTGTGACAGAAAAAATAAATAAATAAATAAATAAATAAATAAGTAATCAATAGAGTTTGGATGTTTTTTTGTCGTTGTTGTTTTTTTAAAAGAAACCAAACTTAGGTCTGTATTCTAGAGTGTTCAGGAATTACAACCATGTCGTAACAAGCATTGATAAATTCTGTTTTCAGTAAATGTATACCCCAAAGGGGCGACGTATCCTGAGGAATACAAATAATAAAATTTAAATTTAATTTAAATTTTCTGATGTCTCTTTATGGTTTTGCTCTTTTTAGAGTTAAGTAATAGTTGTCAAAGTTAGCAATTTGTTTTGTGGTAATATTGAATATCATGACAAACCATGACAACTAACTCAGTGAAAACGGTGCAAACAAAGTCCAAACAATGTGATGGTGTGACAGATTGCTCGGAAGGCGCGACCTCATGCCACAGAGAAGGAAGACGGAGGAGGGATGGTGAAAAGGGATGGCAAAGGGTTGGCACAGACAGGCAGGAGGAGGTTCTGGAGGTGGCTGGATGACCGGGAGGAGGACAACAAACAGAGTGTCCAGGGTGGTGACGACGGATGTAAGAGCCAGGGAGGAGCCTTGAACAGGGACGTGATGGTAGGAATCCAGGCCACAGCCAGAGATGCGCCCCACAGCGGCATTGATGGAAGGAGGAGCCGCGGTAGAGCCAGAGGTACAGAGGATCAATGTGGACCCGGAGGGAGGGAGGAGCCTAACAGAGCCAGAAGGACGGAGGGACGAGGTGAAGCCAGAGGAGTGGAGTCTCAAGACGAGGGCAGGTCGATGACCAACCAAGGTGGAGACAGATGGACAAGGGAGCCCGGTGGAGTTGGTGGACTAACAGGCCACAGAGGAGACAAGGGAGCTGTGAGCCATGGTGGAGCCGAAGGGGTCAACGGGCCGAGGCGTAGTCCAGGTCTCAGAGGTTGGATTCTCTGACCTCAATGGAGCTGGGGACTGACAATCCTGCAGCGACTCCAATCCACAGATGGACAGCTGAGGATGAGCTGAGGGATTGGCAGGATGCAACGGCAGTGAGGCTGAGGATGACGGAGAACATAGAAGAGGAGGAAAGAGAGGGAGGCTGGGTGGGACATCATGACAGTCAGAGGTTTCAGGGCTGGTGAATGCTGCCCACACACAGCAAATCACAACTCCCCACATCAGGAGTGCGGCAGACAGAGGAATGACCTCCATGATCGTGACAAGGGTGACAGACAGTCCAGGGAGGATGGACAGTTCAAAACCGACTTCCATGGTCATAACGGGACAAACAGACAGTTTCAGGCAGACAAACAATTAAAAACCAACCTCCATGGTTGTGATAGGACAAATAGACAGTTCCAAGCAGACCTCCATGGTAGTTTCAGGAAAACAGGGAGTTCATAAACGGCCTCCTTGGCCATAACATAACGGGCAGAGAGTTCAGACAGTGACGGAAAAGGACTGAGTATATTAAAATAAAAGTCCATTATGTCCTCCGAGTCCTGCCTCGGCTCCCCATCAGTGGTGGAACAGTGGGCGCACCCTAACACTCCACTATGTAATCCTCTGTGGCGGGTTTTGTGTCCACCTAACGCACCTGGATGTCGAATGAGGTTCTGGCTCTGTTCCACCATCTCCATCCGGTGGGCTCTGGCTAATGCTTCGCACAGCGGAGTGATGATTGGCTAGGCTCTGGGTCTGGAGTGGGGCTGGTGACTTCCTCAACAAATCCACATGAGACCAGCACCCACTCCACATAGTCAGCGAAGCTCCCTCGAAGACCCTCTTTGGACAGCTACGCACGTGTGGTAGCGTTCAGTCCGGCGTGCAGAAACATGCACAGGCAGTCTTCCAGGAAAGTGGTTTGATCAGCGAGGGAGCAAATGGCATTTTTGGACTTATCACTGATAGTAATACTATTGCTGTAGCTACAAAATTTTATTTTTTCATAATATTTAACCACTGACTATAGCCATTCAACATTACAATATAACTGAGTTATCCATTTTAACATTTATTAGACTAAAAAAAAAAAAATAATTTAAGTGAACCTAAAACAATCATTACATAAACCCGTCATAATAAATATCATATTTAGCTACCTGTGCCCTTCAGCAAGTAGGAATTATACAGAAATTCAATAAAATATAAGTTATAAAACATTAAATATAGATGAATCTTTAAAGCTACAAAGGTTTTTATTCTTCTTCTTCTTATTTCTTTTGTTCTTTGATTAATAGACATCACAGCAGCTGGGTTACTAGGTTATTTTAGCTGCTGTTACTTTAAGAGCTAGCACTGCTGAACGTGAAACGGATGAGATACACATCATATCATAAAGTCTTTACCTTTTCTGACTGATAAAAAGGTGAGGGCGATGAGGAAGACAGTGGTTGGGTGCTCCAGGACAGTTTTGAAAACCACTACATTTTAGAGCCATGTTCTTAAATGTGACTGATATGTAACAAATACTTATTTTCAAGTACAATTTAAGGAAGCTTTGATCGCCTTTTTGGTAAATTCATGATTTAACTGATGACATAACTATGACATAGCATGTTCCTAGTTTCATTTGCATTTCTAATACAGTGTGTCCCACTGCATTTGTGCGTGCAATTGAAGTGTGTGTGCACTACGAGCACAGTATAACTGCTGACAGGACAGTTAAATTTGTTTTTATGTGCCCTGACAACATCTCATTTGACCACAGTTCACTGTTGTTGTACTGAAGCTGCCTTGTCTTTCCCGCGCTTATTTGACTAATGCCTGGCGCTGAAGTGAAGTTGGAGCGCGCGTCTGAAAGTTCTCCTGTTAGATGTGGTCGTAAAGACGTTCTGCATCTAAATAAACGCAAGTCTTGTCAAGAAAAAGACAGAAGCAGCAGTTGTGAGTGGAGTGGCTCTGCCTCTGTGTTAAATATTTTGAATGCCATTAAACTGGAAAAATTACTTGCATGCATTAACATGCTAATTTTGACAGCCTTAAAAAAATTTTGACCCCCTTATCTGGAAGGGGGGCGTGGAACAGCAACTCATTTGCATTTAAAGAGATACGAAAAGAGCATGTTTTTGCTCCCACCCAAAAAGGGTAATTTTGGGCATGGTATAATAAATGATCTGTGGGGTATTTTGAGCTGAAACTTCACAGACACATTGGGGACACCTGAAACTTAAATTGCATCTTTTAAAAGGGGGCATAATAGGTCCCCAGCTAGAAATTTGTTGTTGTTGTTTTATTGAGATTAACAGAGGTTTAGATGTTGATGTTAGTATGAAAGTTTGGTTGGATGTCATCATTATGGCCATAAGTATTTGCTTTAGTTGAGCAATATGACTTTTGACTAGCTCCTGTAACTGTTTATGGCAAAAACAACGAGAGAAAATGTGATCAGATGATGTTGGCTGCTTGCTGATGATAAACATATCATCATGTAGTGAGTCTCATCTAGAGTCTAATCTATGTTATTAAATTAATATTAGCGACTGTAGTAATGCACTGCAACAGCATAAGATCCAGTGGTGTTTTAATCAGATAATCTGTATTATTATCTGCAATTTTTTAAACACATTGTTTACAAACCACTTTAAACAACTGAAAGCTTTGACACACACAGACATCAAGAATCAGTATATGGATCTCAACGATGGTGACATGCTTCATGTCGCAATGCATTCTGGGAGCCCTGGATGAGTTTTGTATGATGCACCCAGAATACATTGCAGCATGAAATTATCTGATTAAACTTCTGTTGCGTTTCAGTTTGTAGAACCATTGCTTTGCTATGAGTAATGTACAACTAACACCATAGTTTAGACTGAAAGAAATCAGATAACTACGTGATTCTATCTGAATCATCAGCGTGCAGCTAGCATCATCTGATTATTTTTTCTCTTGCTATTTTTGCAACAACATAGTTATAACAGCATCCAAGAGTCAGATTTCCCAGCTAAAGCAAACGTTTATCACCATAATGGTGGCATCAAACCAAACTATTACTTTCAATCAGACATCTCAAAAAACCTTTTGTAAATGTATGAAATAAATAAAGTCAGTCTGGTTTATAATAAGTGAGGCTGGTAATCCTGTTTTTGGAGTTACTTAATGAAGTTGGAGCTTCATCAAACAAAGGTTGGGTTTTTACTTTCAACCAAAATTTTACATCTGAGCAACATCTGAGTCCACATCCAATGTCCAATGGGAAGCTTCCTGATTAAATCTTCATTAGAATGTTAGAGGATAATGTACTAACAATGTTATCAATAAACATTTGTAGAATGTTTTTAGAGACTTTTATCCTACCCTGGGAGCTCAAATAAAACGTGCAGCTGAAAACATTACCAGAACATAGCATAATGTTCTCATAACATTCTTAGAATAAAAACATTCCTAGCTAGGACTAGGGAGAATCATGCCATACTGTGGACACAGACTTCAAATTCTGTAACTTCACTACAGATCCCTCCACTAGAGGACAGTAAACAGAACTTGACTGGAACATTAAAAAGACTAATCATCTGAACTGACTACACTTTTTCTTTCTGTGTGAGACTCACATATATTATGCTACAGTCCAATTAATCTGTTAGCAGAAATGATGTTGGCTGGCTACCTGGCTAGAATGATGATGCATACGGACAATCTATGGAAGTGAAACATTTTGTAAAAGGAATTGACTCCAGTGTGCTTCAGTATTGTAGACAATTGTCTACTGTAGATAGGTTAATCGGAGTAGAGTTAAACATACATACATAAATATCATCACAACTGTCAGTGTATCCCAGTCGCAACTGGTGAAGACAAATCGCTGTGCTGAAACCTTTTTTAGACCAAGACGTACTTCCCATAGTCATCTTTGACACAGATGCTACATTTACATTTTGAGAAATAATTAAAAACAAAAGGGGAAGATAATCACATGAGCACAGCATCACACAGTTGTGCAATAACAGACAGGGCATCTGAAAATAAAATCAAATGTTTACACCATGGATTTTTTTTTTCTTTCCTCATTCTTTATTTTATTTTATTTTTTTTTTTATTTTTTTTTTTTTTTCTCTTGCTCTCTCTCTCACTTCTTCTTCTTTACTAGAGTGGCCCAAGCATGATTAATTGCAAGCTTACAGGTTTTTCAGCTTCAAGAGTAAATCAACTGCTCTGAAGTGCTAACTTGCTAAAATCTAAACTAATTTTAGGCCAAGATATTAAAATATAATCCATCTTCTTCTTCCACGGGGAGAGCTAATTAGAAAATGTGACTGGCATAAGGGAGAGGAGGAATAGGAACTCTGGGATTAGAGATATAGAGAGAAAAGCACAGCCTCGCTGTAATATTGCTGTATTTCCATGAGCATAGTGTATAAATCACAAATATTAAACAACCTGCACACAACTGCACGAGAATTTGAATAATGTGACTCTCAATAGGACTAGCCAACACAATGTTTTTAACATAGGCTCAGGTTATCAATATACACAGCACTGAATAAACAGAACAACTCTGAGATGGTCACAGGCAAATTGTCAGTGTCTCAAAAAAAAAAAGCTCTTTTCCTTATTAGAGTAATATTTAAAAATAATAATAATAATAATAATAATAATTCTCTCTCTCTGTTTCTATGACATTCTGTGTTAACTCACAACTAATTGTACTTTCAAAAATTCAGTATTTTTTCTGATTCATTTTTATTTATTTTGAATGAAAATTTTGCATATTTAAAATTTCACCTAAGCAAACCTCATTCTGACCCTCTGTCTAAAAATATCTGCTTTTAATGGGTGGATCCTTTAAGGCTTGTCATTAACTGGCCACTGTTAAGATTGGCTAAGGCCATTGCATAGGAACCAGTATCAAGGCCTCCTCACTACTGCATGTGAATAAGTGTTATAAAAAACACTATGCCACGTTTTAAAAAAAAAAAAAAAAAAGAAAAAAAATGCTCAGACCAAATAAGACCTCCAATAAGATCCAGGATGCCATTCAAAATAGGCCGTCTGCTTTTTTCTGAGCTGGGATTCTTCTGATGTATGTACAAAGAGGCAAACAAGCTGTTTAAACCAAATGCATCGAAGCAAACATTCTTTCACTTTTCCATTTGTCCTGTATTCTATGTCAGAAAGTGAACACGCATCTGTATACTGTATCCTGGGTAGACATGACAGCGGCACTTATTATAATGGATTTCATTTGCTTTTGATGCGACGCTACACTTGAAAGTGTCAACTGATAAGTGACTCTGGGCCGTTGAGGCCTCCATAGGTACTGTCATGAAGTGGCCAATAGTTCCAAACAACCAATAGTTTCAGCATTACGTCTCAGAAATCTGTCCAGCAGTGGTATTTTATGAAACGGGTTATAGTTAATGTTTATCGTTGAATAATAGACAGTTATTACTATAATTGCAGTTAGATAACGTGAGAAACACCTTAACAGTGTAACCAGATGCTAGTTTTTAGTCTTTCTGCAATCTTTCTCTCCCTGTAGAAGGTTGAATGAGTTTCAGTGAAGACTGCCCATTCAAGGAATACAATAAAGAGTTTTGCTGAATGCAGTTGTTGCCTTGTGTTTTTTAAACTGTATTTTAAACTTTTTTTATTGGGTTAAATTCCTTATTTGCTTGACTTTTGTAATATTCACTTGTTGTTGTATACTTATGTGGATAGCGTTAAAGGAGTCATCGGATGCAAAGCTCACTTTTATATGTTGTTTGAACATAAATGTGTGTTGGCAGTGTGTGTACACAACCACCCTATTATGATAAAAATCCACCCAGTGGTATATTTGTAATCTTTATAAGAAATATCCCCTTTTTCAAATCAAGGCATTCTCAGCTTCTTGTCGGTGTGACATAACACCGACAAAGGCCGCTCCCACGATAGTTGATTGACATGACCGTCTTACCTTAAACCCGCCCTGACTGAGCTGTAACAGCCATTGGGTCTACTCAGGGAAAGACAAGAATGTCTCAGATTGAGTGATTGAGGTGTTCTGTTGTTGGATGTAATAATGATGATAGCAGTCATCATTTACTTACAACATCTGAGCCGATGAAGACGCAGAGGATTAACATTACTTTAGTTTTAGAAAGAAATTCACCTGGCAACCTACATAAATGCCTCTATGTTCGAGCGAATCATTTGTGATGCAGCTACACCTACAGCAGAAGTGAGTATAAGCGTTTTTATGCATCTTTGCAATCGCCTTTCTTAATATTGTGCTAGTTAGCAAGTTTAGCGGCTAAACGCGGCTAAATGCAGATAACGTAAACAGACCTGCTAGTCACCCCACAGAAGAGAGGGGCGGGGTGAGCAGTAGCCCATTAGCATTTAAAGGAACATGCAATAGAATGGTTCGCTCTGAACAGGGCTGATTATGGCATGGTAAAAAGGGTGTTTTTTACACTACCACTGAGAAATTTTAACCAAAGTATGTTATAGACTTTTCATTAAGACCCTAAAGAATCATATCAACTTGTGGAAAATGGGCATCCGATGACCCCTTTAAAATACTGGAATGTGAGTAATTCACTTTTTTAAATGTAACATTTAAATAAAATTGAAACTTAAAAAAAGCAAGTTTTATAATGTCTAAATATACATTCAAATGCAAAAGCAAATAAAAAATAAGTAAGCAATTCAGCTAAACCCTTTTGAGCAGCTAGAGTAGAGCTAAATACATAGGCTATGTTTGTTAAACAGCCATATGGGCATCTAGTGGTTGAACCATGGCATTACATATAAATATAATTTTTTGGGCCACTAAATGCTCTAATTTGCCTCTTTGCACTTGAATGTAATAATATTTCCCCTATTTTGATCCTAAGTACTACATTAATTGTTTCATAAATACTAAACATATTAGAAAATGTTATATTTTAAATGACCATCCATGGATCATGGATCATCACATTTGGCTGACAAGGAGTATGAGAACATGTTAATGCTGTCTCTTTATCACTCCCCAGAATGAAATGCAACTGGGTGGGCGATATAACCAAAATCTTCTATCACGGTAGAAGCAATTTTCTACCTCGATAACGATATATATCACAATATAGCAATTTGTATCTTAAAATACATAAATAAAAATTAAAACACAAAGAAACTGTTTTATATAATGTAATATTATTTCAACTGTGAATTGCGGCATTACTTTAAGTAAAAAAACAACCATACTGTTTACTGCAAGTGTATCGTCAGACTCATATACGGCTGCGTTGAGCGGCTCGTCCACAGATCTGTAG
>JAHKKF010521393.1:0-17309 GCA_019740295.1 Labeo calbasu
AAGTTTTACTATCACTTTTTAAATTTAACACATCCTTGCTGAATAAAAGTATTAATTTAAAACAATGTACTGACCTTAAACTTTCAAATGGTCATGTATATTGTTACAAAGGATTTGTATAAATGGTGTTTTTTAAATTTATATTTATCAAAGTATCCTGAAAAAAATGTTACAGGTTCCAAAAAAATATTAAGCAGCAAAAACTGTTTTCAACATTGATAATAAATCAAGATATTAGAATGATTTCTGAAGGATCATGTGACCAAGACTGGAGTAATGACTCCTGAAAATTCAACTTTGATCACACATAAATTCTATTTTAAGTATTTAAGTATATTAAAATAGAACAGTTAATATTACAGTTTTCTTCTGCATTTTTGATCAAATAAATGCAGCCTTGAGCATTAGAGACTTCTTTAAAAAAAAAAAAAAAAAAACACTTTAAAAATCATACTAATCCCAAACTTTTGAACGACAGTGTTTATTAGATGAAAACTTTAAGCTTAAATTATAAATGGTTACTAAAACTAAAATAAATATTTAGATTAGAAATGTAGCCTTGAAAATAAAAAGTTTAAACTTGTGTACTGAAGTGTACTGAAATGACACAATAAACACTGAAAATGTACAAATAAAAGCTCAAGTTAATTAACACTATTATGTGTATAAATAACATTAAAATAACACTGGTACAAAACATTATAGAAGATATTTCTATTGTAAGTTGATATAAAGAAATGAAAAACATCGACAACTCACAGAGAGTTTGACTACTTGTTCACGGCTGGGATCAGGGGAATCCTGAAAAACAGTTATGCATAATCACGTCAACTACGGTACATCTTCCATATCAAATGTAGATGCATTAGAAAAATCCTCTATGCCCACCAGTAACGGAGGAGACTTCACAGCTTGCTGGCTATCAGACCGTTGGAACGTGCCATTCAGTCGCTTTTTCTGCATCTGCTGGATACACAATCACAAACTTAGACAAAAAGATATAGAATTCCCTTCTAAGCTGCATTTACACTGCAAGTCTTAATGCACAGATCCAATCTTTTGACTATATCTGATTTTGGCATATCTGAAGTTATCACCTCACTGCTGAGAAATATAATGTAGCTTTTATTAGCGAATCTGTTGCATTTATAAAAATCATGGGGCAGCGGTTGAAAACCAGCTCCTGAATGTATAAGTGTACATCTCAATAAAATGCAAGCCCATATAGTACAGCACGCCAGCAATAAAACATCTTTATGTTCAAACATGTCTCCCTCACATTGGGGGTTTTGAGGGGAATCGGATATGTGCGTTTAGACGTACGTTAAATGTCCTAATATCAGATATTGGGGTTAATATCACTGTAGGGTGCCTTTTGGTGTCCTGTACATAAATAACTCATTTGCAGGATAACTCAACATAAAAATGACTATGAAAGGGTGTGTTATATTAGGCTATGTTTTTATATTTATAACAAAAGCATTACTTGGCTCTTTAGATACATTTTCTAGTTTTATTTTTAAAGTTTTGTGTAGGAGGATGTGTGTTATTTTGCTATGTCCCATGCACTGCTCATTAAATTTGAATGAATGAGAGTATGAATATAGTAAAATCATAAAAAAATTTCATATTTCTCCTATTAATATTTTGTTAAATAAGAGATTACTCAATTTGAGTGTATTGACCATTTGGTAATAAAAACGGTATTTTTATTTAATAAAAAAAGAGTTTGTCCATGTCCCTTGAATGGTTGTCCACCCCGTCACATTTGGGAATCCGCCCCTTTTTTGTGTCTTCAGTGGTGGGAATTTCAACGGCTGAGGTGAGTAAGTAGGTGACATTTTCAAATTGACAAATTTTCTTTGTGTGAGTTTGCTTACTTGCTTTTCCTAAGCTTAACATGTCCACCCTGTCTGCATAAAATATGCTGGAAGTGATTAGAATACAGTATTTTCAAAATATGCAAGTTTAAATATACCAAATTCTCTTTAACAACCAGACTAACTATTTAGCTAGTGTCAGTTTGTTGTAAGCTAATTTGCTAATTGAAGCTCCACCCTGTCGTTGTTCCAAAATGTCCACAATGTCGGCCAGACTTGATAGGGTGGACATGCACTTGACAGGGGGGACAAAGCATTCATTTGTAGTTAATATTGCTAAAAGCTAAAAAGAAATTGGGGGAGGGGGTGTGGGGGTATATCAATGTGATTGAGAATGTAATTATATTATTATTATTATTATTATTATTATTATATATTTTTTTAAGTTTAATAAATGTTTCATTGTCATATTTTGTCATGCTTTGTGTGTTCTGCTTTATGTGTCCACCCTGTCATGTGGTGGTCCACCCTGTCATCTTGATATTTAAAAATAATTTTTTTAAAATGATAATTCAATCATATCTGTATAATCCAGTGTGTTCCATAGCTAGGTTTGGAGGCGATAACATGCAAACGAAAACCTGCATCCAAATATCACAGTTTTCTCCAAATGAGAAAACAAATACATGTGCAAATTGTTTTGTTGAGTTTCTTTAAAAACACATGGTTTACATAACATTTTTTATGTATTTATATACTGAAAGCAAACAAATAACCCTGTTTAGGAAAGGGACATAATACCTTTCAGAAAATATCATTTGCATCTATATTCTGCAACGATGACAGGGTGGACATATCTTACAGTTTGTGCTTCAAATAATGGCCCATAATTATCTAATATGCTAATATGTTTCTATAGTACTTGAGTGTCTACTATTTATGACATGACAAAGCGAATGCGAAATTAAGACCAAAATTTTTTGAGTATTGTGAGGGTTGAAAGACACTCTGTGGTGATATTGACCCATTTATCCGATTAAAATCCATATTTGGATATATATTTGGATACATAGCTCAGTCTTCTGATGAGGCGACAGACTTGTAGATGGTGATGTATACCAGACTTCTGCTATTATTTATTTGTCTGATAACCCACACCCCTTTCTTACAACCAATCATGAACTTGCATTCTGATCTGGCTCCATCCAATCAACAACCGACGAATAAAACCAAGACCCGCCTCTACATTTTTTCCTTTTTACTCAGATTACATCATAATATGGAAAAAAAAAAATCTCTACTTTGAATAGACTTTTGTGTTAAAAAAAAAAAAGTAGTGAACTTGCTTTTGCATAACTAGATTTGCTCAAATCTCTCCAGTAAACAAAGAGGATTTAGCCAACGTTCAATATCAGATTATCCATGTAACAAAAAACAGATGCATCCACCGACTGAAAGATATTTCAGAAACTCTACAGATATTTGGCAGGTCGCTACGAGAAGAGAAAAGACCTACTG
The DNA here is from genome assembly GCA_019740295.1 of Labeo calbasu. Classification (NCBI taxonomy): domain Eukaryota; kingdom Metazoa; phylum Chordata; class Actinopteri; order Cypriniformes; family Cyprinidae; genus Labeo; species Labeo calbasu. Next base: position 3,339 of record JAHKKF010521393.1, read on the forward strand.
ACCTTTTTAATGTTTCCGCCAGATTTTTTCACCATCAGCTCATCTACCATAGACTGCAGACAGATACTCATCATGATAGCCTGAGGAAAAACAAAAAAACATTTAGTGCAATGGTCCTCACCTATAGTAGTCAACATTCGAAGTGGATCAAAAAAAGTTAATCCTAAGACAAAACAGGTATTGTTTTGGTTGAAAGGTTTATTTAGACACACTAGTATAGATTTGTAATATCATCCACAACACAATCTGCGAGTGATTCTGCACTGACCTGTGGACTGGTGATGGTGACCCACTGCAGACGGTCTTTGCTCATCAAATACTCGAAGGCCAGCTCTAGTTTGATGTCACATTTACTGGAACTGCTCGGGTTTGCGGTACCGTTCGCCACAGGCACCTGCTGTAGAATCAGGCCGGGTCATCACAAATGCAATCATCATAATCATTGTTATTTGTGTCGAGGCAATTACACAGGCCATTTCTAAACTCCTCTACATGGCAATTACCTTCAAAGCTCAATTAGTCATCATTAGCTATGCTCTAAATGTCATCATCCTCATAATCACATAGCATCACCAGCACAACACATAAAAGTGTCTCATTAGAATCGTCTCAGAAGGCACAAAACAGCCAACTTCTTTATGCAGGAAACTCGGTCCCATTAGAGAGACATGGCTATGCGGTCCCAGCATCCTCAGCGTCAGGTCTTGGTCTCAGAGGACGGCCATTCTGAGCTCATTAGTAACACAACTCTATTCCAGGGCAAAGTCCAAGCCAAGACCACTGCAGAGTGGAGCAGAGACAACTTCCTCTGGCTAATGAAATGCCAGAGCACACATTACCGTGTTTGTGTTGGATCAAACCGAAGATAGCTTTCACATTCTCACAAGAAGTCGTTTAGATATTGTTGCTGAATGTGGCATCTTTGGTTGTTAATCTACTGTTTAAAAACAAGGGATGGAGTTAGAACATTTAATACTTTTAGATATGAAATGAAGATTTAGATTGTATTCATTTTGCTTGCTAATTCTGATGTACTGAAATGGATGTCGAAACCATGAAGGCATACATTTAGTGGATTCCCATGAATATAAATATGAATGGATAGATGGATGAGCGTCTTGTAGCTGATAGTTATAAGCAAGCAAGGGCACAAAGAACAGAGTCTCTTTTTCTTGCTGAAAGTAGCTTTTTTGGTCATCCCCATTTCAACTTCCCACTTTCCGAAATAGACCAACCAGACATGCCTGAAGAGACAGTCATAGAGGAATTTGAAAAGAGTTGTCTGGAGACTCAAAAGGGAGTTTTCTTACATCCTTATTGTAAAACATAGGCTTGGTACATATCATTTAGAAATCTTTTTTTTCTTTAAAGCCTTTATTTCACTGAACACTCATACTACACTATCAGTCAAAAGTTTTGAACAGTAAGATTTGTAATGTTTTTTTAAAGAACTCTCTTCTGCTCACCAAGCCTGCATTTATCGATCCAAAATACAGCAAAAGCAGTAATATTGTGAAATATTTTTACTATTTAAAATAACAAATAAACAATAAAATTGTAAGATATTTTAAAATGTATTTTATTCCTTTGATCAAAGCTAAATTTTCAGCATCATTACTCCAGTCTTCAGTGTCACATGATCCTTCAGAAATCATTCTAATATGCCGATTTGCTGTTCAATTATTTTTAATATTATTATCAATATTTTTTAAATATTGAAAAAATAATGTTTTTTTTTTTAATGAATAGAAGGATCCAAAGATCAGCATTTATCTGAAATAAAACTTTTTGTAACATTATACACTATTCCATTCAAAAGCTTTGAGTCAGATTTTTTTTTTGAAGAAATTATACTTTTATTTAGCAAGGATTGACCTTCTATTCAAAGAAATCTAAAAAATTCTACTCAGTAGTTTAACATCATAGTAATTTTGTAATAATAGTAATATTATAGTAATAATAGTATTATTTCTGAAGGATCATATGACTGGAGTAATAAATAAATTAAATAATAAAAAATATAAAAGACACCTTTTTATTGAGATTTGACTATTCCACGCTAAAACAAAGTTATTTTTAAAATATGCTTTTAAAAAAGAATGCTGAAAAAATACTTGCCTGCTTAATTTAAGAAACTATGTCTAAAATACAAGTGGTGTGGTTCTTTCTTTAAAAACATGACCTCATTTGACTTAACTATTCACATACTTTAGGAACTCAGAAACTGCTAAACCCAAGTTTTCATGCCCTTCAGGTCAAATGCAGCCAATCAGACTCTTCAAGAAGTACTAAAGAGTTGTATTAAGACTTGTATAATGTAACATAAATGTCTCTTACTGAAATATGTAGTAGAAAACCCATAAATGTACTTAAATTTTTTTTTTAAATCCACTTTTTATACATATTTTGGACTACAGTGGTGCCATTTGTTGATGACATGAAATGGTTGCACTCGGTGAGCTACCGGTGCTACCTGTTGCTATTTTTACCACAACACAACTTGGAAAATAAAATAATGATACAATGACCACAGCTACTGAAAGAGCTGAAAGAGCGATAGGTATAAGTGTAGGCTTAAACCAAATGCTGTACCGTCAATTTTCCCCCCAAGGAGTGTAAATGCCCCCAGATTTCGAGTGAAATCTGTGCTGAGAAACACTTTCAGTGGCTTCAGTGTCATGACAAGCGTCGGCATGTTTACATCCTGCCAGGATGGCATCTAGCGTTTCTTGTCTCTGCCGTTTGTAAGCTCTTTTAATATCTGTGGTCTACTAAAAGCCTCAAAGGCATCAAGACTAAAGTGGAGAGAACAAAGACGTGCGTTTTTAGGAAGTTTTATTCGTCCACAGGCATCTTCTCATTCTTTTCTCCTCTTCTTATCGCTAAGAAAGCAGAAAAGACCTACAGCACTTCTCTTTTTGCCCCTCAACTGAAAATTACAACCAAATGCCACACAATGTGGCATCGTATCATTTTTTTCCCCCGAGTTGTGCTGCAGTAAAAGCAGCACCAAGCGACTGCAACCATTTCATGTCATTAAAATAATAGTGCCCCCCAAAGTCCAAAATATTCTGCCTGCGATATTGTAAAAGACTTTTTATCAAACTTACAGATGAAGTGACCCGCCAGCACCTCATGCGTGTGACTTTGAAGCTGCCCTCTTTCATCTGATCACTGGGCAATTTGACGTGAAAGTTGAGTTCGTTGTTGCCGGCACCGACTATAACATGACAGCCCTTCTCAGGAAAATCTGTGATGCAGGGATCGAACTTGATATAGCCGTAGTACTTCAGTGTCTGAGCCAATCTGATAAACTGTGGGACAAAATATAGTTAGACACAAATGATTATGCAACAGACACAAATTACTGGACTATCGAGGCTTCAATATAATACATTGACGTCTGAGAATGGACTTCAGCTTTTACAGAAGCAGTCAATTTCTTTCCAGCTCATAGACACTAGGGAGATCAAATAACGTGTGTGGCTGAGCTCAGCCGTACCTCCTTCTTTGAGCCTTTCTCCTGCAGGGATTTCAGCTGTCTATGCTGCTCTTTGTTCACAAGGATCCATCCCCGCTCTATGTCAGACACCGTCTGAGTGGAAGAAAGAGGAAAAAAATCTGTTTCTCTCACTATGAACTTGACTGAATACATTGTGTTTTAAGGAAGATTTGTACAGTTTTTTCCATAATCAATCTCAGCTCAATATGCGGTCAAGGTTAATTTGTTTTTTTTCTGTTGTAGTTTTTTTTCATTGGCAGTTTTCAGTTCTAGTTCCAGTTTATTTAATTTTAGTGGTGACACTTTACATTAATATTCATTCATTCAATGCAATTTGTATCATGAACTAAAAATTATCATTTTTAGTTGAGGTCAAATGTTTACATCTCCCTTTCAGAATCATTAAAATGTTCATTTAACCAAAATAAAAGGGATTATACAAAATTCATGTTATTGTTTATTGTTTAGTACTGATCTGAATAAGATATTTCACATAAAAGACATTTACATGTAGTCCAAAAGAGAAGATTATAGTTGAATTTATAAAAATGACCCCGTTCAAAAGTTTACATACACCCGATTCTTAATACTGTGTATTTACCTGAATGATCCACATCTGTGTATTTTTTTAGTGAGTCCCTTGTTTGTCCTGAACAGTTAAATTGCCTTATGTTCTTCAGAAAAATCCTTCAGGTCCCACAAATTCTTTGGGTTTTCAACATTTTTGTGTATTTGAACCCTTTCCAACAATGACTGTATGATTTTGAGATGCATTTTTTTCACACTGAGGACAACTGAGGGACTCAAACGCAACTATTATAGAAGGTACAAACGCTCACTGATGCTCCAGAAGGCAAAAGAGCTGGGGGTGAAAACTTTTTTAATTTAAAGATCAGGGTAAATTTAAACTTAAAACTTATTTTGTCTTCTGGGAAACATGTAAGTATCTTCTGTAGCTTCTGAAGGGCAGTACTAAATGAAAAAACATGATATTTAGGCAAAATAAGAAAAAAAGTACACATCTCCATTCTGTTCAAAAGTTTTCACCCCTGACTGTTTCTCCTTCTGGAGCATCAGTGAGCGTTTGAACCTTCAGTAATAGTTGCGTATGAGTCCCTCAGTTGTCCTCAGTGTGAAAAGATGGATCTCAAAATCATAGAGTCATTGTTGGAAAGTGAAAAACCACAAAATTGAAAATGCTGAAAAACCACAGAATTTGTGGGACCTGAAGAATAGAGGCCAGTTTGACTGTTCAGGACAAACAAGGAACTTATGAACAACTATCAAAAAAAACAAAAAACAGCTGTGGATCATTCAGGTAACAGCACAGTATTAAGAATCAAGAGTATGTAAACTTTTGAACAGGGCCATTTTTATAAATTCAACTATTTTTCTTGTGGACTACATGTAAACGTCTTATGATTATGAAATATCATATTCAGGTCAGTACTAAATAAACAACAACATGCATTCTGTATGCTCCCTTTTATTTTGGTAAAATAATTAATATTTTTAATGATTCTGAAAGGGGGATGTAAACTTTTGACCTCAACTGCATATATATTAGTTTTGGTGTCATGAAACTATATTGGTTTTAATATCAGTTATCTCAGTTGTGTTAATATTTTTTAAATATTTTTTTAAAGATAAAAATATTTAACTTAGGTTTTGAAGCCAATGTTGGTTGATTCCCACAAAGTGTACATAACTGTATACATTTGATAAAAAATACAGTTTTTGATAATCAGAACAAGTGCCACATTGTTTGCCAGAATAGTTTTGCACATTATGACAACTTTTGGTGTGATGGACCACACACAGAGCATCTTTTAAACTAGTAGACTGTTACCTGAGCATATAACAAGTTGAGTCCCACGCTGTCATCCATGACATCACTGTCGTATGCTGTGTCCCAGTAGCTAAGAACAGGGCAGGAGACAATAATGATAAGTTATGCAAGGAAAATGCTATAATTTACCTTCCTCCTCTTTGATCACATCTGCTTTCTGATGTATCATCTAAAACCATTAAGCACTAAAGCGACTTAAAATCATGCGCACTGCATTTTACTGCATAATCACACCACTTCTACACACACGCCTGAGGATCTAACAAGGCGGCAGCTTACCAATAGTCTAGAAGAATTTTAATTAAATCTTCCATTAAGTTAAACTGTAATATCCTGTAATGAAGCTTCTGTCTATAGCTACACAGCAATATTAGCGTATACATTACTGAACAAATGCTACTGCAGTGTATGTCTCCATTTGCCTGGAAGCAAACGACAGTCTGGCAAATGAGCAGCTCAATGGCCATCCTGACCGTCCATATGTCAAAAACTATTCTCATCACGCCGTTGGCAGAACGAGGTCTGTTAAATAAGTTTTAGCAGAGTCTGTAAGAGAACAAAGATGCAATCTTGCATAACAATAGATATTGTTCACACAGCAGCTAAAACTGGATATCCGTTAAATCTCATTTGAAAGCTTTTAGAGGCTGGTGCTGGAACATTTTTAAACTATACATGACAAGCAGAGAGCAGAAAAAAAGCAAGGGAGCACATTTTGTGAAATTTATGTTGTTCCAAAATGTACATTACCATTCAAAAGATTTTTTCCATGTGTTTGAAAGTCTCGTACTCAGGGCTGCATTTGTTTGATAAAAAAAAAAATATATAGCAACTTAAAAATCCCTTTCTATTTTAATATATAAAAAAAGAAAAAATATTTTAAAATGTACACAACCATTCAAAAGAGTTTTTAATGTGTTTTAAAGTCTCTTATATTCACCAAGAATTTATTTGATTACAAAAATACAGTAAAATTTGTAATATCAAGAATTATTATAAAATAACTGTTCTATTTTAATATATTTTTTATTTTAATATATTTATTTTTTAAAAAGCACACTACCATTCAAAAGATTTTGTGTTTTGAAGTCTCTTTTATTCACCAAGGCTGCATTTATCTGATCCAAAAAAAAAAAAAGGTAAAATCAGTAATATCAAGAAATATTATTACAACATAAAAAAAAAATATATAAAGAAATATTTGAAAAAGTACACTAGCATTCAAAACATTTTAATGTGTTTTAAAATCTCTTATATTCACCAAGGCTGCATTTATTTGATTAAAAAATACAGTAAATCTGTAATATTATGAAATATTAAAATAATTATTAAAATAACTTCAAATTACTTTTCTATTTTAATATAACTTTTTTTTTTAAGAATTAAAAATGTACACTACCATTCAAAGCATTTTAATGTGTTTTAAAGTCTCTTATATTCACCAAAGCTGCATTTATTTGATTAAAAAAATACAGTAAAATGGGTAATATCAAGAAATTACAACTTTCAATAAGTTTTTTTTTTTATTATTTTAATATAAAAGAAAAAAATATTTAAAAAAAATTAACACTACCATTTAAATGTTTTTTAATGTGCTTTAAAGTCTCTTATATTCACCAAAGCTGCATTTATTTGATCAAAAAATACAATAAAATCGGTAAGAAATATTACAACTTAAAATATTTTTTTTTATTTTAACTATTTTAAAAAAAAAACACTACCATTTAAATGTTTTTTAATTTCCTTTAAAGTCTCTTATATTCACCAAAGCTGCATTTATTTGATCAAAAAAACAACAACAACAAAAAAAAAAAAAACAGTAAAATGGGTAATATCAAGAAATATTACAACTTAAAATAAGTTTATTTTAATATAAAAAGAAAAAAACTATTTAAAAAAAAATTTACACTACCATTCAAACATTTTTTTTTGTGTGTGTGTTCTTTAAAGTCTCTTATATCCACCAAAGCTGCATTTATTTGATAAAAAAAAAAATACATATACATAAATAAATACAATTATACTGGTAATATCAAGAAATATTAAAGCTTAAAATAACTTTCCATTTTAATATATATATATATTATATATATATTATAGTCAATGTTGAAAACAGATGTGAATCAGTGTGGCTGATTAATATTTTTGTGGAAACCAAGTTACATTTTTTTCAGGATTCTTACATTTCATTAATAGAAATGTAAAAACAACAGCATTTATTTGAAATAAAATATTTTCAGGAACATTACAAATGTCTTTACTGTGACTTTTGATTAATATATTGCATCTATGCTAAATAAAAGTCTTCATTTCTTATTTTAAAAAAAAAACCAAACAAACAAAAAAACACCACCAAACTTTTAAACAGTAGTGTGTCTTTTCACAGTAAAAACTAAATGTCACAAGTGCTGTGTTTTTCATTTATCTCTTGCACTTTTCTCCCCTTTCCTGCCCGTCAGCAGCCAATCAGAACAGCCAGATCTATATTCCATTCCTGATGCAGTGAACAGGTGGGATCTGGCTGAAGGCTGTCTGTAGTCTCCTGTAAAGTAGGTCAAGAGGCCTGCGGTTCTCCTGAGGGGACTGAAAAGAAAAACACGCCAGCATCTTGGGCGCATTTTTCAACAGAATATGATGAAGAGGTGTGAGATTTAGCGGGAGGGACGTATAAGAGGTGAAAGTGGAAACATTTTTAGCAAAATAATCTCTGCTAAGCTGTGCTAATGTGCTAAAAAAGGGAAATTTATGTTCACATAACACCCTCACACCTGCTTCCAATGCACATGGTGAAACACATGGTGTTTCAATACCCTTGCTGGAGATTTTGCATAAATAATCTCCCCTGATTCTCGCAAATTATTCCATTACATAAACCGCGCACTCCAAAGGGCATTTGATGAATACTGCTGTTGATAAACTACTAGGAACATCAACATTTATATGCTGCGTGCGAATGCACACTTTCCTGCGAATAAATAATGAAGTTTGGATTGCTTCAACCACTTCAGAGATTCTGTAAAGCACAGCACTTTAGAGACCGTTTGAGTTATAAAAGAGATGTCTAAATCCAGCTGTCTTCAAGTCCAAAAAGTCTAAAGTGCAAATATGAAAACTCCTGCCGCACAGAACCACACGATCGGGCCGCTGTGGTAACGATCAGACCCACGTCTACAACAGGAAGGCAAAAAGTGCCTCTCTAGTCATTTAAACACAGTGAAGATGGAGCCTTGTGGGGCACCGCTTCCTAAAGCAAATATCCATGAATTGAATAGCCCTTTGAGAGCAGTTTGTTAAAGGGATGGTTCACCTAAAACTCAAAATTCTGTCATTCATTACTCACCCTCATGTCATTACAAACCCATAAGACCTTCGTCATCTTCGAAACACAAATTATGATATTTTTAATGAAATCCCAGAGCTTTCTGACCCTACATAGACAGCAATGTAACTGAAGCATTCAAGACCCAGAAAGGTATTAAGGACATTGTTAAAATAGTCCATGTGACATCAGTGGTTCAACCTTAATTTGCAGAAGCTACAGGAAAACAAAAATAACTTTATTCAACAAATTCGTCATGATACTTGTGAATGTGTGGTGAAGACTGAAAGGGAAGAGAAGAAATTGTTGAATAAAGTCATTATTTATGTTGTCCGTGTACACAAAAAGTATTCTCATAGCTTCATAAAATTATGGTTAAACCACTGATGTCACATGGACTATTTTAATGATGTCTTTACTAGAGGTCGACCGATATTGGGTTTTACCAATACCAATAACTAAATTGGACCACACTGGCCGATACCGATTAATCGACCAATAGTTTTTAAAATGAATTCTGAATGGAAAATAAATAGCGTTCTAATATTTAAAAAAAAAAAAAAAACTAGCCTACTGAACCATACTTTGTATAATAAATAAAAATATTAATATTAATTATATATTGATCATTACAGTTAGTTCATTGTTCATTAATGTTAACAGAAGCAGCTACAATTTTTACAATATATCAGTAAATGCTGAAATTAACACACTCTAACAAGGAACAATACTTCTGTTCTACAGCTTTTATCAATCTTAATGTTACAAATGGACTCATATTGTAAAGTGTTACCATTACATCAACAATCAAGCTGAAGATGGCCATCTTTAAATATCTACAAAAAGGCCACAGTATTAAAATTGCATACATATGGATATTGTGTATTTTTACAATTTTACTGCTTCTATTCTATAACATTTGTGGTTATCTAATCAAAATATAAAAATATGTTAGTCACACAACAGGCAAAAGTGCAGCGCCGCATCTAGAAGAACTCGCAGTTATCCGGTATCACACACACTGGACGTGTCGCGTTCAATTTAAGCGGCGATCTACAAGACTTTATTTGATCACCAAATGTGTGAAAGTATACTGCTGTCCTTTCTCCACTAATGCAGCATCTAGTCAACAAACTCATCGCTTAGTAATCACATGGTTTTGGAACGACATGCGAGTAATTAATGACAGAATTGTAATGTTTGGGTGAACTCTCACGATTAAAGTTATACGTTCAGGTAAGCACTCTTGAATTTTCTGGGAAACTATTTTAAACTGGAAATCTGGAAAGTTTAAGTTCTATTAAAGGGATAGTTCAACAAAATGAAAACTCTATCATCATTTATGATGGCCTTTTCACAACTAGAACACTAACTATAAAGATAGCTTTTTTTTAGCACCCTGACACTGTGCATTATAAGCATTCACTGCAATTGTCATGTCACTTTAAATGCTCAACCAGCTTTTTAAAGCAGGGTGAATTCTGATTGGCTGTCAATGTTTTTAATCATTCTTCAGCTGAAAAATAAATAAATAAATAAATAATTTTGAAAGTAATTCCAACTAGGGGTCGACCGATTATCGGCCTGGCCGATTATCAATGCCAGTTTAAATTTTTATGGATATCGACATCTGTAATTTTCAAAACCGATTTGCCAATAAAATAATTTAAAAGCATTTAAAAAAAGTTTTTGTCAAAGCCTTTGTTATTCTTAATTTTGACATTAATTTTCATTTTTATACCAGACATATATATCAGTTTTCTTGATCTGTACTAATCGGTATCGGCCCTGAAAAACACTTATCGGTCGACCCCTAATTCCAATGATATTGTTGATCTTTGAAGAACATCTTGGCCATTAATTCTCACATAATTAATAATAATAATAATAATAATAATAATAATAATAATAAGTATGTAACTTGCAGCAGGTCTGTTCTTCGCAGTACTGCTATCATATGGTTTCCGAAGACTTTAAAGTATACATTTATGGTGCTTTTGCCTCAACTCTTGAAACTCTCATATGTTCGCCAAAATATCTTATGTTTCACAAAAGGAAGAAAGACATTCAGGTCTAAAACAATGTGAAGTTGAGTAAAAGATAGAACATCCATTTTTTGGTGGACTATCCCTTTAAAAAACCTGTTTTTGTTATAGATATAGAAGTATTTTAAGAACAATCAACAATTTTTATAAGAATTTCCTCTCTAAGCTACATATACAGTTAAGGTCAAAAGTTTACATACACCTTGCAGAATCTGCAAAATGTTAATTATTTTACCAAAATAAGAGGGATCATACAAAATGTATGTTATTTTTTATTTAGTACTGATCAAATAAGACATTTCACATAAAAGACATTTACATATAGTCCACACGAGAAAATAATAGTTGAATTTACAAAAATGACCCCGTCAAAAGTTCTTGAGGTCTCACAAATTCTTTGGTTTTTCAGCATTTTTGTGTATTTGACCCTTTTAACAATGACTGTATGATTTAGAGATCCATCCTTTCACACTGAGGACACCTGGGAAACTCATATTGAACTATTACAGGAGGTTCAAACGCTCACTGAGACTTTTATTCAGGTCAGTACTAAATAAAAAAAATAACATGCATTTTTGTATGATCCCTCTTATTTTGATAAACAATTAACATTCTGCAAACTCTGCAAGGTGTATGTAAACTTTTGACCTCATCTGTATACAATATATTCATGTTATACCTGTACACACTTTGCTGTTGGACATACTGTAATACTCAACCATTAATTCCAAAATAAGATTTGTACCTTTTACGGAGGACAATACGGTAGTCAGGACTATGCAGGCTGGTGATGGACACATAGGGCAGCTCAAATTCTTGCAGTTTTCTCACGTCTGGGGCGCCGTGGGAGGTCGGAGAGGTTTGGACGAGGGAATGAGAGACCAGATGAAATGTATGAGTGCCTTTAGACTCAAGGACATTTGGAGAGTAATAACAATGACAACAAACAAAGTGAGATGGGGGAGAATCCATCTGGCTAAAGCCGTAGAGGGCACAATAACATGTTTATCACTTTGTGCAAAAGAGAGAAGAAGGAACAGAGGGAGGGAAAGAGGGAGGGAGAGACTAAATGCTGCAGCTGTTAGAAAAAGACGCTGTCTCTAGAGTTGGGAAAGAGGGAGAGATCATGGAAACCAGGGATTGAACTGAAATGGGCACTGAGCTTTTAGAAACATTAAAAACAGAAGTGTGAAAAGAAGAAGAGACGACAGTTAGATCTATAGCATAATGCATGCCGTCACAACTTTTCATTCTACTCTTTGGCTTACCCTTTCAGTGGTCTGACATTAGACAGCATGTTAAGACAAGAATGGTATTATGTGATCGGAATGTCTTAATAAATACATATGTACTACAACATCACGTTTCTAATTGGTTTGTATGGCTGCTGTTTATAGTTGTCACTGTAAAGATCACAAAAGTGTTGTAAATTTTAAAATATTAAAAATATAAAATAAACTAAACAATGAAAATAAAATATGACATATTTATTTCATTATTTTGTTTTATTAAATACTATTCATGTTAATAATAATAATAATAATAATAATAAATATTATTATTATTTTAAATAGTCAATGACTGAATAAAGAATTATTATATAAATATAAAATAAATAAAGTAGGATTTTTCTGTTTTTAGCACTGACATGGTTTTTGGCACCGATTTCTTGATCTTGGCTCTACTACCAGTCAATCGAAAAATCAGGTTTTGTTTGCAGGCATTTATTTTTCTCACTTTTTCCCCCTCCAATGTATATTTCTGCCAAGATCGGGCAGGGTGCCAGATTCATTTTTGTGGAGGATTCTTCTGGGGATTGTTTTTCATCATATCTGACAAGATTAAGCTAGTTTCAGGTGAGGCTCTTGCAACCGAGTGGGAGGCACATAGCTTGTCATTCCTCAGGGACGCGTGATGATTCTGTGCTAAAAGTAGTCAAACAATGACAGCTCGTATAAAAAAGGAGACTTGGAAAGTTCCACAAACAAAACGACGACATTACATCCAGACAAGAAGAGCAACTGCCAGACATCTGCATGAAATCAGTGAAGAGATGCCCTTCGGTTTCAAGAACCGGACCAAATCTATGAATTTAACTTCCAATAACTCTACTGCTCTCCTAGGGATTTATCCTTTCAGTTCCATAACACGATGACGGCAGAATTGGAAACGGAACAATCGAGAATAAAAAACAAGTCTATACTTTACAGATTAATTTGCCTTATAAAATAATGACACGTATTGCAGGGAAAAAATCTGGACTGAGGAAATTCATTTATTTTGTCCCTAGGGGGGTGTGCATAAAAAAAAATATTATGCACTCCTGGTCATTCGAAAAGCCGCTTGAAGCCGGAATTTTATTAAATATGATCTTGAGCAAACAACTTCTCGCAGTGAGTGTATAATCGGTTTAATTTTAGATGGAGCAAGTAATATTTCTCTGCACAGGGCATTTCAGGCCATACACAATCAATCAATACAGTGACAACCGATTTGAATAATGCTGCTGTTGCATTTACTCCTGCCAACAACGTCTCAACAAACATTGTTTATAACAGACTAAGAAGAAAAGCACATCTATTTGTACTGAACCATTGTTTCATGTTGTTTCCCACCCGCTAGGCAACTAAAACGCAGCAGTTTTTCCTTCTCAGAATTCGTAATGTGTTGTTTTACCACAAAGCTCACGCATTGTGTTTCCACACATACAAAAAAATGAAATTATTGATTAGCTGGTAACATGTGTTTATAAATGTCTTTTTTCTGTCCAAAACTCACTTTTATGATGCTAGGGTGTTGTGCATAGTTGACACTGTATTGCTATTTAGTTGCTATGTTGTTCTGAGTTGTTTTAGTATATTGTTATGCAGTTTCTGAGTTGTTTGGGTCATTTCTTACTGGCCCAAGTAAAAAAGGCAAACCCTTTAACGTACTGCAACTAGTCTGTTGATGTGGTTCAGGCCACTATGGGAACTGTTTGCTAATTTTACTGTTGGTAAAGCAGAAAAAAAAGGGTTTTCCCCAAAATTGTTTTAAAATTTTTGGGTGAATATAGGTTTGAGGTTTTACTATTGGGCAATAAAGCATTTAAGACATAAATATTAGTATTGTGAATTGTGATGTAAAATAAAAAGAATTACACTGAATAAGACAAGCTAAAAACTACATTTGAAACTGTAAAAAAAAGAGCTTTAAAAAAAAAAAAAAATTAAATTAATGTTAAATAAAACTGTGAAAAAGCTTCATGTTAACTGGA
>JAHKKF010521396.1:0-19403 GCA_019740295.1 Labeo calbasu
TTTCATCACTGTGATTTTATTGATCATTTTCTGCTGATCTCAGTTTTTATGTTCTCACACACATCATTACACTCCTCTGTGTGCGTCCAGGTTTGTTGGACTCAGCTCCTCTGCTGCTGCCGGGCCGTCACATGCTAAACGCGGGTCTGATGGCGGCGTCGGTGGGCGGGATGGTGCCCTTCATGCTGAGTGACAGTTTCAACATGGGCATGGGCTGCTTGCTGGGCGTCTCCGGCCTCTCCACCGTCATGGTGAGCTCAAGCCTGTGTAACACGTATTTTAAAAATAAATTTTTAAATATAAATGTTATATTAAATCATATTTATATATTTTTAAATATTTTTTTTTATTATTTTCAAATGTAAAATATTTATTTAATTTATTACAAATATTTATTAATTATACAAAAAGCATTTAAATGTAAAAAATATATTTTTAGCTTTTTAAGCTTGTATTAATTTGTGTGTATAGGGTGTGACGCTCACCGCAGCCATCGGAGGAGCCGATATGCCTGTTGTGATCACAGTGTTGAACAGTTACTCCGGATGGGCGCTGTGTGCTGAGGGATTCCTGCTGGACAACAACCTCATGACCATCGTCGGCGCTCTGATCGGCTCGTCCGGTGCCATCCTGTCCTACATCATGTGTGTGGTGAGTGAACGTGAGGATGCTGCGATTTAAACAAAGAAACCCATCGAGCTCTTCCGCTGACGCGTGTTCTTCTGCAGGCCATGAACCGCTCGCTGCCAAACGTCATTCTGGGAGGATACGGAACCTCGTCCACCGCCGGCGGGAAGCCCATGGAGATCGTCGGCACACACACGGAGGTCAACGTGGAGCAGTCGATCGACATGATCAAAGAGGCCAATAACATCATCATAACACCTGGTGTGTCACACACACACACACACACACACACACAGAAGCATGAGGTGAATGATGCAAATGCATGTTAAAAGGATAGTTCACCCAAAAATAAAAATGCTGTCATCTTTTACTTTCCCTCTAGTTGTTCCAAACATGTATGTGTTTCTGGTCCCCACTGATTTCCGTAGAATTTTTTGGAAGTCAGTGGAGACCAGAAACAGTTTGGTCACCAACATTCTTCAAAATATCTTCTTTTGTGTTCAAAAAGAAAGAAAGTCTTACAGGTTATAATTCAGGTTATAAGCATTTTGGGTTTGTTCTCACTATATTTTTAGCACCACATTACATGACCTCAGGGACCTTTGCAAAAAAATATACAGACTTTTATGTTTGCACAAGAAACCGCTAAACGTAGCATTTCGCAGTGTGTTTTTTTTTTTGGCCGGCACAGACTTTGTATTGTGTGTGGTTTTTTTTTTTTTTGGTTTTTTTTAATAGGCCCTTGAACTTGGCACATTTTATGCCATCAACCCATTTTGTGTCATGGTTTCTCTGCCACCACAGAGGATGTGTTAAATTGGACATTAGGTCTCATTAGAGGTACTACCATAAGAAAAGACAAATTTTGAGCAAGCAGATCTCTGTTAATTCTTGTGCATCCATGCTCTTGTTTTATTCATAGTATGATGGCAGTGATGCACAAAGGAAATAGGTTTTATAAAACTGGAAACTGTAATGCGTAAGCATGCAAAAAATAAATAGTTTCTCGAGGGCATAAAAAAGTTTCTTGTGTGCACGTGAAAGTCTGTATTTTGCATTTTTTGTATTACTATTTGTTATTTTAGGGTCTCTGTATGTTGTCACTTTGATAAAATCAATAAAAGTATTTTATTAAAATATGAAAAAAATATTTAAAAAAAATGTATATTAAAAATATTCAATAAAAAATGTTTACAGATGACTCTACACCAAATATAAAGCTGAAAATAACGCTCTATGAACCATTTATGTTAAATATGGTCTGGTTTGGAAATTTGAGTCTGGAAAAGTATAGAATTTTGAAATGGAAAATGTGCAGGAACACTGTCAGAGTTTTAATTTTTGGGTGAACTGTCACTTTAAGCTGCGCTGGCACTGCGTGTGCTGTTATTTTCATTAATTTTAAGTCATCTGGAGGCCTCTTGGTTGAGAATCACCGGTTTAGACCAGCAGCTCCATAACAAAAGCTATGATTTTTGGCATCTGTACAGCTGAAATGATCTTGTGATGCAAGACATTATGCATCAGATACTGTCACTCAACTTAAGAAGCCGTTTGTCAGATGTTTAAACACTAGAGGTCAGTGTTTGTCAAAGGATGTTTGTGTGCGTGTTTTTTTCTCTCTCTGTCACACACACACACACATCTGTTTCTCCTGCTGTCTTCCAGACACACCTGCAGAAACAGCAGACAAAGCCTTAAGCTCCACATCAACTACAAATGAGTCTGTCAGTTTATTTGTGTGTTTTTTTTTCTGAATCCACATTCAAAGCAGCTGCACTGAAATTCATAACGTTTCTAATGTCTTAATGTCCTACAGTCACAGTTCAGAGCTGGATGATGGGATAGTTTAGATTTAGAGACGATATAAACATTAACCAGATGAGATTTGCTGTTAGTATATGTGGTTTATGTGAGTGTATGTATGCAGGTAAAGCTGGATATACAAATAATAGTTAGTCATTGGGTTTGTGCTGATATTGAACATAAGTTTGTTTTGGCTGTGATTTAATAACATTTTGGTGTCATGACAAACTATTATTAGCTGATGTGTATCACATGATTAAAACGACGCTATCGGTTTAAGCGGTTTAATCCGTAATGCATACTATAGTCTCGAAGCAAATCGTAGTGGAGAAATCTGACCGAGAGGCACCCGAGAAGCCAGAAACACGGGTCACACATGTGTGCGTGTCTCGTCTCCACACGCGATCGTCCTGTAGGGAGACATCTGGAGTTCAGGAAACTCTGCAATCTGAACACAATCAAACGGATTTCCCTGAAAGTCTGCACACACGAGGACGATGACACAATTCTCCACGCTCCTCCAGTTATTAGCAGCAAATGTGGATCTTGAGACACGGAATTGGGGGGTTTTGGGGATTCCTCGCTGACCTCACAGCGCCTGAGATTCTCAGAAAACTCAAGATTAATAACCTATGTGAATCTCTGTGTGTGTGTGTGTGTGTGTGTGTGTTTTCTCCTCACAGGCTGGGGTCTGTGCGCGGCCAAGGCTCAGTATCCGATCGCCGACATGGTGAAGATGTTGAGAGAGCAGGGCAAGACCGTGAGGTCAGACACTCGGTCACACGCTCGTGTTCAAAATCAAAATAAGCACCAGAAATAACAGCATGATGAATTCTCACACTTCACGTCCAATGTCTTGAGTACTTGGCAGGTCAGCGGCGTAGTTCTGTTAAAAAGACAAAACACATCCGTGTCTAATAAAAAAAACACTGGTAAAAATGCAGCCCTTCTGTAAATAAAGAGGGAAAGTGTAAAACATTCCCGGAGTATTTACATCAGAACGGCGCAGATGGTGAATTTACAGCGTGAAGAATAAACTCCCATGTGTTCTGATGTGGAACAGTTTGATAGTGAATCATTCCGATATAAACCTGACCAAATAACGAACATCACGTGTGCGTCTCTTAGGTTTGGGATTCACCCGGTGGCGGGCCGCATGCCCGGACAGCTCAACGTGCTCCTGGCCGAAGCCGGTGTCCCGTACGACGTCGTTCTGGAGATGGACGAGATCAACGAGGATTTCCCAGGTCAGATTCAACGTTCACAATGACATTTGTGGGGTTTTTTTCCTTTATTTTTCCCTTTTGATTGACAGAAATTCACACAAAAGTGTGAATTAAGTGCTATGCATTTAATTTTATATATTTAAATAACTGATTCAAGCATTTAAAATAAGTCTCTTTCAAACCAGGGCTGCATTTATTTGATCAAAAATGCAGTAAAAAATCTGAAATATTATTCTAATTTCAAACAGCTGTTTTCTATGTGAATATCTGTTAAACTCTAATTTATTCCTGTGATGCGCAGCTGAATTTTCAGCATCATTACTCCAGTCTTCAGTGTCACATGATCCTTCAGAAATCATTCTAATATGCATTTCTGATTATTATCAATGTCGAAAACCGTTCTGCTGCCCAATATTTTTGTGGAAAACATGACCATTTTATTTTTCAGCATTCACAGATGAATATAAAGTTCAAAAGAGCAGCATTTATTTGAAGCAGAAATCTTTTATAACATTAGAAATGTCTCTACTGTCACTTTTGATCAATTTAATGCATCCTTGAAGAATGAAAGTATTAATTTCTTTTAAGACCCCACAGTTCTGAACCGTATGTGTGTGCAATAGCACGCAAAGTCCATTTTGCATTGAATATAAAGCAAAGAGCGCGCGATTTGAGGTGCAGCTCACGCATGCAGCGTGAATCGCGTCTCCTGTCTGTCAGTCAATTGAGCCGATGAGCCGCAGACGGCCGTAAAGTTGTTTGGCAGCGGTCGGGACACATGTGGAGTCCTACAGCACTCTGATCTTTGTAATAATTCACTTTGATTATGTAATTGTGCCTAGACATGCAACGTATCCCAGCAACCCCGTGTTGCCGCAACTGGCGTCTGTGCGGTCGGAGTCGGAGGGCAGCACGTGTTTTTGTTTAGCTGGCGCAGATAAGCATTTAGAGCGAGGAGAAACCCGATCCCATCGCATGAGAGCGGCTAATAGAGCGCCGGACGGACCTTCTGATCGTTCTCGCTGTGTTTGTGCAGAAACCGACCTGACGCTCGTGATCGGGGCCAACGACACCGTCAACTCGGCCGCGCAGGAGGATCCCAACTCCATAATCGCCGGGATGCCCGTTCTGGAAGTGTGGAAGTCCAAACAGGTGTGAGGTTTGCTGGAATTATTCGAGCTGTCAGTTAATGACATGACGTGCCAGTCGCAGATTAATTGCAGATTATCAGCTTTGGTTGAGATGAGATGTTAAAATGAGAAAAGCTATAAACTCTTTTGATTCAGCAGTGTATAAATGTGACCCTGGATCACAAAACCAGTGGAGTATATTTGTAGCAGTAACCAACAATACATTGTATGGGTCAAAATAATACATTTTTCTTTTATGTCAAAAATCATTAGGATATAAAGTAAAGATCATGTTCCATGAAGATATTTTGTCAGTTTCCTGCCGTAAATATATCAGACTTCATTTCTGATTAGTAATATGCATTGCTAAGAACTTCATGTGGACAACTTTAAAGGCGATTTTCTCAATATTCTGACTTTTTTGCACCCTCAGATTACAGATTTTCAAATAGTTGTATCTTGGCCAAATATTTTCCTAACAAACCATACAGCTTATTTGTTCAGCTTTCAGATGATGCATAAATCTCAGTTTTGAAAAATTGACCCTTATGACTGATTTTGTGGTCCTGGGTCCCAAATAATGATAAATGAAATGGTTTTTACTCTAAATATGAAATCAAAAGCATCATTAGGTGGTGGCAAGTCACTGAATCATTGAATCAAGTCATTGAATCAGTCATTCAACCGATTCGTTCGCACAGCTGATTTTGTCAGAAACCAAGTACATGACTCTTTATAAATGAATCACTGAATCATTGATTCATTCAAACAGCTGTTTGAACTGCTTTGATTTTAAACCATTTTCATTTGAGAAACGAAGCAAAATAGACAATATTGTAACGCAGCATGAACGTCTTTACTGGACTGTTGTATGAAATTAACTTGACATTTGCAATGGTGCAGATATTGGGTAAAAACAGCACACTTTCTGCTGTGATATTGCTAAACCATATCATATGATTTAAATAAAAGAGGGTCATTTATGTTTTGCCCTCATATCTTGAATTTTAGGCTCGTATAAATGCATTCTCATAGACTTTATCACACAGTCATTCGTTCTGCGTCACGTTCATCAGCAGCAGCGTCAGTGTAAGATGATGGACGCGTGTGGACGGGGCGCTGCACTAAAAGTGTTAATATCTGCACAATTAATTGCACCAAATTATTGGGTTAAAATGAACAGTCCTAGTATGAACCGCAGCAGTGAATCAGTGGTGACCGGAGTGTGTTTGTGCAGGTGATCGTGATGAAGCGTACTCTGGGTGTGGGATACGCTGCCGTGGACAATCCCATCTTCTACAAACCCAACACTGCCATGCTGCTGGGAGACGCCAAGAAGACCTGCGACAGTTTACAGGCCAAAATCAGAGAGGCCTTTTATTAACACACAAGAAAACCACTTTATTACACATTAAAGTGCCTTAAAAAACAAGAAGCTAATCAGTGAATGCATGCATGTTTGACTTGTAAATAAAAGTATTTCAGTCTCATTCTATCATCCAGTCCATTCAGCTTTCAAATAAAACACATGTGATCTGATCACAGTTTCCCAGCAGCCTGTTTGGCTTTGTTGATCAGTTTGTGCAGGAATGAGAAGAAGAACAGCAGGTTGTCGTATTCTCCCGTATACTCGGAGAAATAGTGGCTGTGCAGGTCCTTCAGGAAGTAGTAAATGGCCTCGATCGTAGCCAGGTATGTGTCCGGACATCCTTTCTGATGCCGCCAAAAACAGGTTCTTCTGCTCTTCAGCTCCACGTTCGGTAAAGCTGTGGAGAAATCGCATCCGTTCAGTCTGAGATAAACTGAAGAAATTGACACAAACTTAAGTGAAAAGTTCAACAAGAATCAAAAAAGCAAGTGAAGAATTCATACTGTCATGTTTTAATGTGAATTCTGCATTTTTCTACTTTATCAAGTATAACATTAGTATTTTAGTGATTTATTTTGATTCACTAGTCATTATATAAAACTTCTGTATAAAGTTTATTTGTCATTTTTGGATCATGTGGTTTTGAGTCGTCATGTGACATATGCAACCATATGACTTTTCTTGTTTTAACTCTCATGTTGTGTTCTTTTTTGATCATTTTTGGGATTTTTTTTTCTCAACACTTGTGTTTGTGGTCAAAAATGACCAGCCTACAAAAAAATTCTCATTATGTATTGTCACAAATACCAGATTCGGTTTGATCAACTTGTTTTCTTTCAGTTGGCACAGGGTTTGCATTTCCTTTTGGCACTGACTGAGCTTTGATCCACAAATAATGCAAATCATTTTTTCCACTTAAAAACTCAAGGGCATGAGTTCAGATCAATGAGACTGTGATCCAAAAGGAAACACAAAACCAGTCCTAATGAAATGAAAACAAGGTAACAGAAAAATGAATCCAAGACTTGATGATTAATAGAGCATAATGAGCAAGCATCGTTTCGCAACTTTACGGCCAATTTAAACAATCTGCTGCACCTTGGAGACGCTCGTCTGTGATGATTCTGGTGGTCTGGTTCCAGGTGCTGTCGATGAACACCACTCTCTGGATCGGGCAGCTGTGAGATTCAGGATCCCCTTCTGTCGCTTTTAACCTCTTGACCCTCGGCTTCCCGTCGGTGGAGAAATACTCCCACAGTTCCTCCACGGTCATGGCGTCAGGACCGGGAAACACCAGCACGATCTGCGGGAAGAAGAGCGCGTTACACGAGCCGGTCTGAGCTCGCGGCGGATTTTGCAGGGGTCTGGCTCACGTTTTCTGCGCTCTGGTCCAGATCGGGGATGCAGGGGTAGGTGTAGATGGTGACGTCCTGCGGCGCCAGCAGTTTGGCCTGCACCGCCGTGCTCTTTCCGTCCGTTTCGTTGGGGTGTTTGATGATATCGATCTTCAGCGGCAGCTGAAAACAGACGTTTCATGAGCTTTAACAAACACACATTTGACTGCAGGACTGTTCCAAACACATATTTATTTTCCACGGGTCAAAAAAGGAGATGTTTACTCATTTGATCGCCGTGTGTGACTAACATTTATCGAAATTCCTGCTCTCAAATCATTTTGTTTCTCTGCAACTATGAGAAGAATGAGTGTTTGCGAGCCACGCGTTTCCCCTCAGGAATTTCCAGTGGGTTTTTAGAAAAGTGGTTTTGGATTTATGGAGTAACTCGTGTTGTAGAACATTTCTTCCAGTAATGCTCACCGCAGGCCTTATTTAACTCATAAATCCAAAACCACCATTCTTAAAACACACTTAATTCCTCAGGAGCCGTGAAGAATTGGGTTGGTCCACAAATTAAACTCATAACAGCTCTATTTGTGCACATTTAAACTCAACTCAGGCGAGAACCAGTAAGGTTTATGCTTCTCCTTATCCATCTTATTTTTAACGTAAGAACGACACGGCTGTTTCTACCTTAAAGGAGAAGTTCACTTCCAGAACAAAAATGCACAGACAATTTACTCAGCCTTTTGTCATCCAAGATGTTCATGTCTGTCTCACAGTCGTAAAAAAATTGTTTTTGGAGGAAAACATTTCAGGATTTCTCTCCATAGAATGGACTTCAATGGTGGCCACAAGTTTGAACTTCCAAAATGTAGTTTAAATGCGGCTTTAAACGATCCCAGCTGAGGAAGAAGGGTCATTTTCTAAAAAAATACATAGAAATTATGTAAAAATTTACTCTACCTTCTAATCACACTGTGAAAAGTGCTGTCCTTCCACTGTATTTATGTTTTGTTTTCCAGTGCAAATGTCTAAAATGTTTTTAAATCAAGATACATTTACTGAAAAAAAAAAGTCAGAAAGCTTGTTTTTTAAGAATTTCACAAAAGTGAAGTCAGTTTATGATTAAAACAAAATCATTTGAGAAATGGGCTCAGAAAAAAACAATTTTATTTAAAGGCAAAACAAGTTTTCATTCCACACTGACATATTTGTTCTTGTTTTAAACACAGTCACTTCATTTAGATGAATTTCTCAGAAACAAGCCTGTCATGATTTAAGACTTTCTGCTTTGATTTAAGAGCTTTTATGGCCTTAATTTGTGGAATTGTTGAGTTTTTCATTTCTGGGAAATTCAGGTAAATATGACTACTTTAACAATTATTGACATTTTATATTAGCATTTTGACGCTTTACGGCATCAGTCCCCATTTACTGTCACGGACTGTAAAAAAAAACAGCGTAAACATTTTGCTAAACATCTCCTTTTGTGTTTGACAGAAGAAAGAACGTGTTTGGGACGGAATGAGAGTGAGAAAATGACAGAATGGTCTCTTTACGCTGAATTGTTTCTTTAGACGCGCACAGTTTGAATCCACAGGATATTTAATGAATCATTACTGACGCCAGTGTGAACGCGCGTTATGATCGGCGATAACGATCGCGTCGCTGTTTCATGTGATGTTTTCACGCACCTTGACGCTCGGAACGTCCCGCGGCTCCAGCCCGACCAGCGCGCAGCAGCTGTAGCAGTAGAACATGCGCGACGCGCCGCACCGCGAGCATTTCATCCGGCCGGCGCGCTGCGCGTCATCCAGCGGGGCGTGCGACGCGAGCAGCAGGCCGCTCAGAACGCTGCTCTCCTGTTCCGACATGACCACCGAACAGAACCCGAACCCTCCACACACACACAACACGACAACAAACCCACGTGTGCAGCACGCACCGGAAACACTACCGCGCCGGAGGAAGCAGGAAGAGCGGCGGGCGGTGTCCTAGCAACAGACGCGACGCTGTTGTTTGAGATGGAGAAACAGACGCAACGCGCCGCGGAGAACAACAACATTTGCTCACTGGACGAATTTATTCAATCTCAAGGACTGGTGAGTCCAGAATAACACCACTGAATTAACTGTAATAAGTGAAAACACTTATTTAATTATTGCATGAGTCTTACGAAACCAGCCCAAAACTTATGTGCTGTCTGTCAGGGAAGAGTCCTACTCAGAATTATATATATGAAATGTGATATATGAAATGAGACATGGATGTATTCCTACAAAGAACAATCATAAAAACTAGATGAAAAAGTTTGTCAAGATGTACGGCTTGAGAAAGCATAGCCTGAAAGTTTAATGCAGCTGTAAAAGCTTGAAATTTTAAACTTTATATAGATAGATTAGATGATTTGTATGTCGCTAGCATGATTAGCATGTAGTTAGCATGTTTCTAACAATTTTCCTAGCATGTTTAACATGTTACTAGCATGACATGCAAGTTGAATTCAAAGATGAATTTAAGACTTTCTGCTTTGATTTATAAGCTTTTATGGCCTTAGTTTGTGGAATTGTTGAGTTTTTCATTTCTGGGAAATTCAGGTAAATATGACTAACAACATGCTAATAACATGCTAGCATGATTAGCATGTTATTAGCATGTTGTTAACATGTTTCTAGTATGATTAGCATGTTACTAACCTGTTGCTAGTATATTTCTAGCACGACTTGCAAGTCACTAGCATGTTTCTGGCATGATTATCATGTTATTAGCACGTTGCTACTCTGATTCTAACGTGATTAGCATGTTGTTAGCATGATTAGCATGTTACTAGCATGTTGCTAACATGTTTCTAGCATGGCTAGCCTATTGTTAGCATGATTACAATGTCTTACTCTATTTCCAGTGTGATTAACGTGTTGGTAGCATGATTAGCATGTTACTAGCATGCTGTTAACATGTTTTTAGCATGATTAACAAGTTACAAGCATGTTGCTACAATGTTTCTAACATGATTAACATAGCATGATTAGCATGTTTCTAGCATTTTGCTAGCCTGTTTCTACCATGATTAACATGTTATTAGCATGATTAGCATTTTACTAGCATGTTGCTAGGCTGTTTCTAGCATGATTAGCATGTTGCTTGCATGTTGCTAGCCTGTTTCTAGCATGATTAGCATGTTACTAGCATGTTGTTAACATGTTTCTAGCATGATTAGCATGTTACTAGCATGTTAGCATGATTAGCATGTTTCTAGCATGATTAGCAAGTTACTAGCATGATTAGCATGTTACTAGCATGTTTCTAGCATGATTAGCATGTTTCTAACATGTTGCTAGCCTGTTTCTAGCATGATTAACATGTTACTAGCATGATTAGCATGTTACTAGCATGTTTCTAGCATGATTAGCATGTTTCTAGCATGATTCTAGTTGATATAGATAGAAATATTAGAAATATTAGATGAGTTTCTCATTGAGAAAGACTCATTCATTCATTGAGACTCATTGAGAATGAGTCGCTCATTACTAAACCGACCGATCAGTTCAAATGACGTCTAGTGACGTTTGCCTCGGTCCGTGTTTTAGATCGTCAACAAAACAACAGGTGAAAAAAGGTTGAATTTAGCCAAAAAATAAACATTAGCAAAACAAAAGAGACTAGAATGGAGTTGATCCTGGTGGAGATGTTAGATGAAATGTCTTCATGTTTATTTTCATGATCTGTATGTGATTTGCTCTGTTGATACTGACAGGTGTTGCTGATTATGTGTCAATAGTTATCAATCATGGCATGTCATTTGTGACTAAAGGATAATTATCATCAAATATATACAAATCTGCTGCAGTGTTTAATACTGAATTACTTATAAACTTAAAAAAAAAAATCGACTCTATTACTAGTCGTTTTCTCTGTCTGTCCCAGACATTCAGTGCATGTGATGATTTTCCAGTGCTGTCAGCTGTTCCTGGTGTCTGTGCTGTTTCAGGTGGATTGGCCGGTGACGTGTGAGGAGGATCTGGACGAGTCTTCCTCTCGGCTCTACCAGCGCTCTGGAGAAATCTACGAAGATCTCAAAGCCAGAGTCCCGTTTCCCAGCGGCGCTGCTGAATCCCTGAAGAAACACCTGCAGACGCTTGAGACGAGAGTGAAGCTCCAGAACTACATCTTTACCCAGACATCTGATTAATGCATCACTCTGTGCTCATCATAAACCTTTAGTACTTTTACTTTATGATATTAATGTCTCTCTGTCCATCAGTTCTGGATGTTTTGATCATTGAAAGGAAAGTGCAGTAGAACAGCAGCTGGATGGATGATTCCTGTGTCAGATCAGGTACGACAAAGTTAAACTATCCTGAGCTCAGCATCACAAATCAGAAAGAGCAGAATATGTAACTGTCCACAAATGATTGTTAGTTTAGTGTGAGCCGCTGACATCCAGACGCTGCTGAAGTGAAGTTTTCACCAGGAGTTACTCTCCTGAGCGCAGCGTTTGTGGTTACATGATGGGCATTAGAGTTAAGTGTTATCTAGAGATGAGCTCAGTCGCCAATCGGTGATAATGATTTAAACAGGCAGACCTTCACATGTGCAGAAATGCAGCAGCTCCCTCTCGAGGAGAACACACCTCTGACCCTCACAGGAAACCTGCTCATTTCACTCGGTTTAATTTTCTGGGTTACATTTTAATGGGTTAATTAGCATGTCTAATCAAAATAAAATTTTGAATTGAATCAATCTTTTAAAATGCAATCATGTGAAAATATAACAATTCCTGTATAACAGAACATTGCATTGTTGTTTTTTGTCAAATGAAGTTTAAATAGAGTTTAAATACTTTTTAAAAATAGTAATCTTTCATCATTTAACTTTTTAATTGGTTTTTTTCCTCGCTTAATTTGAAAATTTATATTATTAGTTACATTTTGTAATATTTAAAATATTAGCGTCTTTTATAAATAATTTAAATTTAAACTGTGTATCCTTGGTTTTTTGCATTACAGTAATGAGAATATGTGGGCTAAATTCTGTGTTTAATTCCACAGTACAGTGAGCCTAAAATGGGTTTTATTTAGTTTAGTGTGTTTTTGATATTGAAATGTGAGCCGCTCGTGATCTTGAGGGATTCGTCCGTATGTGTTCAGTCTCGGTGTTGTTTTAGGCTTTAACAGATTCCATTTGGATTCAAGGCTTTGATAAACTCAGTCGACGTGTCCGCGGGTCGCGCTGCCAGAATCGCCCACGCTTTTGATTTTGTTTGGGCTCAGATGTGCTGAACTCATGCTATGTGCTGAAGGCTTTCAAACACCACCAACAAACAAACACCAGATGAACGTGAGACGCGCTCGAGCTCGGAGAGACACGCTTTCATAAAAGATCAGACTTCGTGAAATGACAAGTGATTCTGTGAAAAGATTCGCAGACGGTGATGAAGCGCACACACCTCCTGATCCAGATGATCCGAATCGAAGCCTTTTATCTGATAGATGAGTAATGTGGTTTTTAGCTTGAGGCCCGTCAGTCGCCGTTTACGTTCAGAACATGTTACACATTATCCGATAAAACCAAGTTTGCGTGACTTGGCAGAAGAGCTCACCTACGCTAACTCGCTCTGGGTCAGAGGAGTGTGTGTGTGTGTGTGTGTGTGAGAGACAGTGAAATCAGCGATAATAAATGATTAAACTGATTAGTGTAAATGATTTCATTGTTCAAACAGGGCTCATCATGATATGAGAGTCTGAGATGATGATGATGATCCCAAAAATTCCAGTATTTTTGTTTTATCACAAATTTTTAATGAAGGTCTTGCTCTTTTCATAATTTACTGTTAAATGTCAGTTTCTGACTAAACAAAAAAAGCTGAGGTGTTGGGGAAAGTTACTTTTAAAAATAAGTTACTCCCTAAAAAAAGTAACTAATTAGTTACATTTTATGGAAAGTAATGCGTTACGTTACTTTTGCGTTACCTATTAATTCTGGGCAGGGCATGATTGTTTGTTTTTTAATATAAAAAGCTCTATTTTTGTCAAATGTAAAAGCCCTTTCACACCAGAAATCTCAGGCTGAAGGAAAAGTAAGTTCACGTCTGTACAGTAGAGCACAGAAAAACAGTTTTTGCTTATTAGAATTGGTTTGAATTGGATCATCGAAGGTCAGCAGCAAAGACACTGGTTAATAAAATGGTACTATTAAAAACATAAAGGATATTTGTATTATTTAACATTTAATAACTGCAAGCTTGCGTCATATTCTGAGTTGCATTTCACTCTTTTTATTCATTTTGAGGATTACTGTTTTTAAAATCTGTTTTTTTTTTCAGATGAACAGTGTTGGGGGTAATGCATTACAAGTAACACGAGTTACGTAATCAGATTACTTTTTACTAGCAAAGTAACACTTTACTTTTTAATTTACAAGAAAATATCTGAGTTACTTTTTCAAATAATAAACAGCAGCTACTTTGTTTTCCTATTTATTGACAGACAAGTCTCCTGTCCCCATGTTGAGGAAAATCGGGAGTAAATGCAGAGACATTAAACAGCTGGATAAACATGATGTTATTGTAGTTCTAGACTAAATTTAAACATGCATTTACTCAAAAAAACAAAAAACAGATTCACATATTCCTCAAAATGAAAAAAAAAACCTGAAATACAAACTGAAATATGACGCAAACATGCAATAATTAAATATGTTAAATATCACAAATCCTATATGTATTTAATCCCATTTTATTAACAAATGTTTTTGTTGCTGAACTTTGATGATCCAGTTCAACCTACTAATAAGCAAAACTTACTGTAGGTAAGTAAACATTTGTGCTTCATTTTTTTATGAAAGGGCTTTTATATTTGCTAAAAGTAGAACGTTTTATATTAAAAACAACAAGCAAGCCCTGCCCAGATTTAAAAAGTAACACAAAAGTAATGTAACATTACTTTCCATAAAAAGTAACTAAGTAACGTAATTAGTTACTTTTTTAGGGAGTAACGCAATATTGTAATGCATTATTTTAAAAGTAACTTTCCCCAACACTGTAGATGAATTAATGCATGTTCACATTTATTCTAGAACTGAAGTAACATCTTACTCCCGATTTCTCTCAGCATGTGGACAGGAGAGCTTTTAATCAATAAATGGGGGAAAAAAGTAACCGGCGTTACTTATTTGAAAAAGTAACTCAGATATTTTCTTGTAGATGCTTTACTAGTTACTTAAAAAAAAAAGTAATCTTGTTACGTAACTCGTGTTCCCCTCCACACTGTGAGTACCTGTGGTTTGACGTCATCATTATGATGTTTGACAGAGAACGGCGGATCCGAGTTAAACGAGAAAATCAGATCAGCGCGGTGATTCATGAAGCGGATCATAAGCGTGTTTGCTGTGCTGTATAAACACCTGCCGTGCGTCCGGATAAAGGCCTCATGAACAAATGTCACAACACGCCACTCCATAGAAAGGTATATAGATGTTTATTGAAATTGATCTAGAATCATATAAAACCTCAGATTTATAGCAGCAACTTACAAACTCCTGCAAACTCTGTGTGTGTGTTTGCAGCACTGCGTTCATGAACTCGGACCCAGCGGCACATAAATATCATAAATAACACGCAACAACACGTGGACACGATCGCGCTGGAGCGCCGAGCGATTACGACAAACTAAATACTGTCACGTTAAAGCATCAACCCGTCGTGTGTTTACCAGAATCGATCCAATTTCATCCGACTGCGTGGACAAAGTGTCTTAGGATGGATGAGGAAAAGAAAAATTACCGAGAAAAACATTGTATTTCTTAGAGTAAATACCATTACGGACAAATCGCTCACTGACGTGAATGTGAACCGCGTGCGATTTTTAGCATTTCAAATACTAAATGACCAAAATGCCAGACCCACAGTTTGAAAAACAAACTAATAAAATCAAATTGAAATTTTCTGTGAGGGCTGGAAGCGAGAAGGGAATGTCTCAAACTAAATGAAAATCAAAACTGGTCAGGATGAATGCTGAACGGATGTAGGTGTGTTTATACGGTATAAATGGATGGATATAAACGGTGTGATATTTCAAGCGGCGTCCGTCAGACAGAACACACACGGCGCTGCGGTGCCGATTGAGAATAATCGTCTGTATAAATGCGCCGCGGTGTTTATTTGGTGTTTTCATTCTTACGGGCTCTAATGGTGGTGAAAGTGCCGCGACGGAAACATAAACGTCTCTCTGAAATACAAAAATAGCTTTATCTCAAAACACAGATGAGCGTTTCTAACCACGCGTTCTTGTACGATCGTGCGTTTTGCCCGCTGCTCGCGGTGACCGACTGCGGATGAAGTTTGACGGACGCGGCGACGGCGTCTCTGGGGTTTCTTCACGCCAGCTTCTTCTCGTCTTCCCTGCACTTTCTTGGGATGAAGTGAGAAGAGATGCTCTCTTTCCTCGTCTTCTTTCCTCTCAGCGGCCGGCCCTTCTGCGACAGAGAGATGAACATCTCTTTGCCGTTTTTAGTCCATTTGACGGACGAGTACGCCGTGTAGTAGTTCTCTAAAAACACTTCTTTGAAGTTGCAGCTGTCGTTGTAGTCTTTCTGTGCGGGAAAGAAGAACAGATCGTATGGTCGGACAGAAACGAGATGTATGGTGTTATGTTGTGTATGGTTTGCTGGGTTACCCTTTGCATTTGTTATATTTACTGTTAAA
Source organism: Labeo calbasu (assembly GCA_019740295.1). NCBI lineage: Eukaryota > Metazoa > Chordata > Actinopteri > Cypriniformes > Cyprinidae > Labeo > Labeo calbasu. The sequence goes on from JAHKKF010521396.1 coordinate 16,200, forward strand.
TGAAAGATGGGAGTGTGTTAGCTGGAATCAGATTAACTGGTATTTGTTGTGTGTTTGCAGGACGGATGGCTTTATACTTTGCCCTGTAACATTCCGGTGCGGTTCATGGAAATATAATACTGGCTCTTCAGTCCTTTTATGGCCAACACGCCACCCTCCGAAACCGTCCTGATCTCCAGAACACCTGAAACACACACAGCGGACCCTGAGCGCATCAACACACAAAGACACGGGTGAACTTCGGGGACAGATTTCCTTTAGAAACGTCCTTGGAGACGACTTCAATCTGCCAGTTGACAATTGGCTCAACTGTGACCTTAATAAGGGTTAAATTTCAATAAATGCTAACTATAAACACGTGTGACCCTGGACCACAACACCAATCTTAAGTCTCACGGGTGCATTTACAGCAATAGCCAAAAACCCATTCTATGGGTCAAAATTATCGACTTTTATGCCAAAAATCATTAGGATATTGAGTAAAGATCATGTTCCATGAAGATACTTTGTAAATTTCCTACCGTAAATGTATCAAAATGTAGTTTTTGATTAGTAATATGCATCGCTTAGAACTTCATTTGGACAACTTTAAAAGCGATTTTCTCAGTTTTTTGGTGCCTCCAGATCCAGATTTTCAAATAATCGTATCTCGTCCAGATATTGTCCATACATCAATGGAAAGCTTATTTATTCAGCTTTCAGACGATGTATAAATCTCAAAACACTAATGATTTTGTGGTCCAGGGCCACATATAAGAAAACCTTAAACTTCCTTCACATTTAACTTGTAGTACCTAAAATAACTGAAAGAAAAATGAATCTAACCCTAAACAGTGATAGTATCTCAATACAATTAAATTAACACTGACCTAAAAGACGTCAAATTCTTAGTCTGTAGTAATTGTTACACACTTTATTTGAGATGATGTTTGAGAGCTTATGGGGCATTTACTGGTTTAAAGGTGATGTGTGCCATTTTTGGGGTGTTAAAACACTCGATATGCAGAGAAGTTATGGTTGCAATTGTGTCAATACACACTTGACCTATCGAAACCCATTCCTACAAAGCAAAATATCAGCGTCAGATGGTTTTATTAAGATCTGCGGGGAGTTAAAGCTCCAGTTGCACAGATATTTGACAGCTGAAGCGTCTGTTTGTTGTGTTTGGATGAGAAGCGGACACGGCTCTTGTCGTTTCGGGCTGCGCGTGTACGCGCGTCTCTGGAAGTGTTTGCTTCACATGTGAGCAGCTCCAGCGGTATAATAAGCTGCTGTCACGGCACAACTCTGACAGAACCTCAGAACGCGTCTGCTTTTCTCTCCCGCGGCGCTCGCCGCCCCTCTCTGACCCTCACTGCATGTCTCGCATGCGCTCCGTGCGTGCAGTCGTCGGCCACATCTGGCTGTATCAATTTTTCTTCTTTTCAGCGCCAGCTGACGTAACCATTTTCCCTCCAGAGCAGGGATGCATGCCGTCACGCCAACACAACATCTTTTCTTCTCGTACACAACCGAAATGACTAATAACCAAACGTGCTTGGGGCTGTTGTTATATACATGATCATTAAAGCGAATAATCAATTATTGAAATGTTTATTTTTTCAGTTTAATAATTCCTTATGTGTCCGTGCACACAACATCAGCCTGCAGTCTCATTTTTTGTTGTTGTTTTGACGCTCTCTACACAAACTAGATTGCAATCACTGAACTGTACTTCCATTCTGAACGCATCTGATAACGTCTGGCCACTAAGTCCTCTAACGAAGTGAAACAAGAGCTATAAATACGCCCGCAAACACCTGTTTCTCTTTACGCCTGTCACTCTTTGTCACGCTGCCACGCGACCTGCTCTCAATCCCGCTCGAGCTCTGACCAGACATACAGTGGGAAAACACTCTCTGCTGTAACATAAGAGGCCTTCACCAGTCGTGCACATTTTTTTAGATCAGAAATGCCTGTACATTCCGTTGAAACCACCATGCAACTCTGACATCTTCAAATATATTCGTATGAGCATCATCTAACGTTTGTTAACGTTATTTTTCGTCACACAGTGACACATCCTCTGCTGAGCTCCTGACACGCTGCAGAAACGTGAAGACCTCAGACGCATTAGAAGTGATTGATGACTGTAGCTCTTACTGTAGCAGTTGTTGGGATCCTGCGTCCCGTTGATATTCCCGTACTCGTCGATCATCAGAAACCACTGCGTGCGACTGTAGAGGCGTCGGATCCGAACGTCCCCTCCTTCCATGTAGTCGTAGTTCCTGGTGTGGCGCTCGTGTTTGGAGCAGTCGGTCACAGACGCGGCCCGCTCTCCATCGCACACGCACACACGGCTGACCAGCAGCGCCAGCCACAGTCCACACGCAAACTTAGGCAGTTTCCATCGCAGCGTCCATTTGCGCATTATACTGCGTTTCTCCAGGAGTTCATGATCCACATACTGAAGGCAAAACTCAGGTTGGATCTTCAAGTCGTGGGAGATCCGCTCGGACCCGTTCCCAGTACGATCCTCAGATGGTGGCGTGACCTCTGACCTCCTGCTGCGGCAGCACAATCTCCTCAGAGCTGGAGGAGGCAGCAGTGTGTTTCTTTCTGCTGTTAGTGACACAAATCAACCAACGGACGCTTCACGCGCTGTCCATTCCTGATGAAGATACAGCAGACAGGTCAGTTCCACAATCAATATAATTCATGTATAAAACTGATTCTGCATGTTCATTCATATATATAGACATATATAATACTGCTATATGACCAACGTAGTAAGGATATAAGATACACAAAGGATACACTAAAAACTGATTTTCCACAATACTCAGAATTCACTGCAAGACATTTGATTATCAAATGACAGGGCTCTTGCTAGATTTTGGAACTGACGTTGGAGAGAATGACCACTTCTTGGAATCGGCTAAGTGGGCACAACTCACTATTCTGTAATATTCAATCATATCCCAATATTCCTCTGTCACTACTTTAAATGTCTTAATATTCTCCTTTCGCTACTTTAAATGTTTGTCAATCTATTGCTGCGTCAAATGTCTCAATGTGTTGCGCTGTTGCTACTTTTAATGTCTCAGTGCCGCTCTATCACTACTCTTCATTTCCCAGTGTCGCTCTATCGCTACTTCAAATGTCTGTCACTTTATTGTTACTTTAAATGTCTCAGTGTCGCTCCGTTGAAACTTCAAATGTCCC
>JAHKKF010521397.1:0-11979 GCA_019740295.1 Labeo calbasu
TAATATAAATCATACAGAAATATGAATATATGTATATATGAAATATATATAGTACATTATGTAGTACATCATTTTTTTTGTTTAAATGAATATATGTTTTTTTTAAAGACTTAAACATTGAACATTTTGTCAGAACCACTAGTAAATTACGTTATTTTGTTTAGTTTTCTAATCTTTTTTTCTCCAGAATCATGAGAGAATCATGGTCTCCAATTTATTAAAAACAAATGGGATTCTCAATTTATCCAGAATCGTGAAGCTCTTGTTTAAATGTTGTTTATTACTGCATATAATTTATTAAAATGGAAGTTTCATTTCATAAAGTTCAAAATGCACCTCCATTTTTTTGCATTTTGTCTTTTTTTAGTTGAATAAAAGACTATTTTCCCTATATATTTCATCATTGATGATTTCTTTAAAAAAGTTTAAAAATCTCGTCTCGTCTCGTGAACCCAGTCTCGTGTCTTGTCTTGTGGGATAAGTGTCTCATCACACCCCTAATATATGTATATGTATATATATATATATATATATATATATACACACACACACATACATACATGTATATATTTAAGAAATATGTGACATATTTATATTTATGCATAATACACATTATATATAAATATGAATATATGTATACATGTAAACCTTTCTTAAATATATACACATATGTGTGTGTATTTACATATATACATAAATATTCACAGTACACACATATATTATGTAAACAAACTTATTTTGGATGTGATTAATTGATTTGACAGCAGCAATATAATTTAAATCATACATAAATATTTTTTTTTTTTTTTTTACTTTTGAATGTGTTTACCACAGCACAATATGTGTGTGTGTGTGTGTGTATATATATATATATATGAAAGAAAAAAAACTTGAATCCGTCGTTTCTGCAAGCAAATTCAATTTGAGACTAAAGATATTTAACACTGTTATTAAATTATTAAATTATTACTGTTTTCGCTTATTAGTGCATTAGATGACAGCAAATGTAATGAACATGCCCAATAAAGTATCCAAAATTGGCTGATAAATAAATGCTAAAAATTCTAATATGGTCAAATCACGGTTATGGTGCTGATGGTACTGATACATCCCTAATGAGAAAGGCTACGTATGATGCACACATTGCTGTGCTGTCATTTTTGTGCTCAATGAGGGAGCAACTATCCCCTCACTGATGCTTACGTGCTCATAACAGCATTTGTGTTTGTCAAAGCTTGCGTCTGAGGCTCCCTTGATGATATTGCAAATTCAGCTGAGATTAAGAATCTGTGGTTTCTTTTTTCTGCTCTAATAGCTCTCCAAATGTTGTCTGAGTAACTTTGAGCAAACTGATGATCTGTCGGTCTGCTGGCGAGCGATTAGCGTCAGTAATGATGTGATTGTCAGGCTACTGAGTGGAACCGGATGCTTGACTGCCAGCATTAACTTCACTCAGCACAGGTGTGAAGGTCTGTGTATCTCCAGTGAATTAGCCATTTATATTCCAGCTGTCGGATTCATAATAAAAGCAAATTATCTCAGTAAATCTTTGTGATTTACTCCGACTTGGAATTTAAACCTGTGTACATTATCAGTTTAAATATAAATTACTCTTTCATTTCTTCTAAATAGCTAATCTTTAAAGCAGCGTATTGTTTCCAATGATTTCAATTGGAGGTCTGTAGTCCACCATTTTGTGAAATGAAAGCGGTAACACCGAGATTAAACCGATTACAGAAGTATGTGACTTGAGCAGATAACCAGCCACTATCACACCTGAGGCGATAGTTTGATCAAAAAATCCATTCTGGAAGAACAATGGAGAGATAATTGTTTTGGTATGTGTGATGGTGTGGTACCAGGAGAATTTCCAGTGTTTCAAAGTAAACTCAAAGAGAAAAAGCTCTTAAAATGATGAAGTGTCCATGTAGAGATGCTCTGTAGATATGAGGCTCTACGTCAGAGCCGGCGTCCCAGGTTATGTTTTCCACCTTCTAATGTCTTCCATTGATTTCTGAGAGTAAGTGCTGTTTTTGCAGCCTGAAACCTTCTATACTATTTTGGTAACACAGTGTAATTAATATTATTTCACACACTACACTACCCCTTTATTTGCTTTAAAGAATGCAATAAAGACATTTATATTCTGACAATATTTTAAATAAATTCATCAAAGAATCCTGAAAAAATAACTTCTACACAATTCTACTTTCTACACAAATATTAAGCAGCACAACTGTTTTCAATATTGATAGTAATAAATGTTTCTTGAGCAGCAAATCAGCATATCAGATTTCTGAAGGATCAGGAGTAATGATGCTGAAAATGCTTTGTCATCACAGGAAGAAATTACACTTTAAATTGTATTCAAATAGAAACAGTTAAATTGTGATAATAATAAAATAAAAATAATATAAGTCCATTACATTCAATAGTTTCCTGTAAGCACTCAAAATGTTCAAGTGTAACTTCAATTTTACTTATAGCAAAAGTGGCCTTGTGTCCACCAAAGTGTAGCGTAGTTTTTTCAGTTGCTTTTTAAAATGCCAGGAGTGTGACAAGGCCCTGGGTGTTTTTTTCATGGGGCCAAAACTTTAAGAATGTTCAACTTTTGGTAAAACGCAGTGCTTACCACTGTCAGTTTTTAGTCAGCTGTCTAATCACAGTCGAGGAGGGGCGGGACAAATTCCACAACGACCAACCGCCACATCCTGCATGCACAGCAGCAACAGACGTCAAGAAGCACCAAAATGGAACAAAATCATTTACAACAAGGGCCAGAGCAAGTACTTTATATTGTGTAAACATTTTTATATTGATATATAAATTATCTGCGAAATCAGATACTAGTAATGCAATTGCAAGTTATAAAGTCAGAATTGCATGATATAAACTCAGAAAGTCTGAATCTGAGACAAAAAATACAAGTTTGTATCTCACAATTTTAGAGTTTACATCTTAAAATTCAGACTTTTCTCGCAGTTCTGACTTTTTTCTCAGAATTGTGATATAAACTCGAGTTTAGAATAAATTGTGAGTTATAAAGTCAAATTTTGAGGAAAAAACCTGCTATGTTCTCAGAATAGTGAGTTTATATCCCAGAAAAAAGTCAAAATTGCAAGATATAAACTCACAATTCTGGGAAAAAGGTCAGAATTGTAAGTTCATATCACAATTTTGACTTATACAAATTGACAAATTGCAAGTTCGTCTCGCAATTCTGATTTTATAACTCGAAATTGCGAGTTTATATCACAATTCTAAAAAAAAAAATCCAGATTTACATCTTTCGATTCTGACTTTATAATCCTGCATTTCTAAGAAAAAAGTCAGATTTGCAAGTTTATATCTTCCAAATCTGACTTTATAACTCTGATTTGTGAGTTTATATCACGCAATCCTACATTTATAACTCGCAATTGCGAGATTATATCATGCAATTCTGAGAAAAAAGTCAGGTTTGTAAGTTTATATCTTGCAATTCTGACTTTATAACTCGAAATTGTGAGTTTATATCACGCAAAAGTCAGGTTTGTAAGTTTATATCTTGCAATTCTGACATAACTCACAATTGCGAATTTATATCACGCAATTCTGAGAAAAAGTCAGGTTTGTAAGTTTATATCTTGCAATTCTGACTTCATAACTCACAATTGCGAGTTTATATCATGCAAAAGTCAGGTTTGTAAGTTTATATCTTGCAATTCTGACATAACTCACAATTGCGAGTTTTTATCACGCAATCCTGAGAAAAAAGTCAGATTTGCGAGCTTATATCTTGAAATTCTGACTTTATAACTCGCAATTTCAAGTTTATATCACACAACTCTGACTTCAAAATCAGAATTGCGAGATGACTAACTTGCAATTGCGAGTTTATATCACGCAAAAGTCAGATTTGCGAGTGTATGTCTCGCAGTTCTGACTTTATAACTCGCAATTTCAAGTTTATATCCCACAACTCTGACTTCAAAATCAGAATTATGAGATGAAACTCGCAATTGTGAGGAAAAAAGTCAGAATTGTGAGATAAAAAGTTGCAATTACCTTTTTTATTTTTTATTCTGTGGTGGCAACAAGCTCCTCTCAAGCAATCATAGATTGGCATTTTCAGCAGAGCGGACATGTGGCCTAATGATTTTTGATTCAGTCAGATTGTTGTTGATTCAGTAGTTTTAAAAATTCAGTGAGGTCATGCTGTGAAAATTCCTCAAACTGATTCAAACCGAGTCGAAGTTGGTGTTGCGATTCATTACAAGAATTGATTACACAAGTAGTTAATTCATGCTGTATGTTTTTGCTTGCAGCCAGCAAAGACAGCTCAACAGAAAGCATTATTTTAAGCACTCAGTCATCTATCTCACTGCCATTACCATAGTATTTGAACATAGTACCATTGTAAGTAAAACCATTGTCTTTTGGAAACTACTGCAATGGCAATGCCATTATACTTTCTGAAACACCTAGTATTGAAAACAGTAACCATACAGTACTAAAGTCCCATGAAACTCTGTACCATGGTAAAGCACAGTACTAGTTTTTAGTGTCTATCTTGATCTACTCATATACAACTCTCTATAAAATGATCACCCCATCCCCAATCCACAAAAGCAGCCATCCATCGCTCCCCTGTCCCATCATCATACCCCATCATGTCATCGTGGCGCACTTAATGCTTGCTGTCACAGAGACTGGGCTTGTCCGTTTCCTCTCGGTTTCACCTGTTCTGGCTCATCAGACGCTGACACGGAAATGCTGGCAGCAAACCACCCGTCCCTGATGGTGTGTGTTAGCGCTGGCGCCCGGGGCTCACGTGATGCGCCTCTGCTGTCACATCAAGTTAGCGCTCTATAGATGTGACGCTCATTAGCATTAGCCACACGCTAATTCATCGGCCACACATTCCGCTGTTTGATTGGTTGTGTAGTCACAGATCAAATATGAAGTGTTGTCTGATTGCGGCTGCTGGTAACCAAGGAGACAGTGTGTGCGTTTTGAAGGGGGCATTGTGTTTTGACACGTTGAACGTGTGTTTGTGATAAAGGTTGATGCTTGAAGGTTGATTAGCTTTCCAATTAGCCTTCATGTTATGTTACTGTGTGACGAATCTTTGCGTGTGCACGCGGGCGTGTATCTAAATGTTTGCGGTTGTGTTTAAAGACATGCCGAAATGCCCTCTCCCCGGTCTCGCACATGCTCAGTTCCTATTTAAACGTCAATCCGACTTAATTAGCATGACAATTAGGGACTGCTGCCAAGGCAATCAGTTAAATCAATAATGCAGTTGTGAATACATGAATATTTCAGACAAATTATCCATATTCATCTGTCTCATTTTCTCTCTCTTTCTTTGTTTTTCTCCACGTGCGCAGACATGGGCTGTAAGTTGCCGAAGCCCCGAGGGTCAGATGAAGCACCAGGGAAGATTTTCTCCACTCTCAGAAGAGCGCAAGTGGAGACACATTCAGGAGTGGCCTATACGTACCACTTCCTGGACTTCCTGTTAGGAAAAGAAGGTACGCATACCCATTTCCTACAGACTTTGTGTGATGAAAAGTCCCTTTTTAGTTAGCATTTTATAAGGCCAGATTTTCATTTGGATGCTGACCTTGACCCTTAAAGGATTAGTGCACTCCTGAATTAAAATTTCCTTATAATTTACTCACCCCTATGTCATCCAAGATGTTTGTGTCTTTCTTTTTTTAGTCAAAAAGAAATTAAGGTTTTTGAGGAAAACATTCCAGGATTTTTCTTCATATAGTGAACTACAATGGGGATCAGCGGGTTGAAGGTCCAAATTGCAGTTTCAAAAGAGCTTCAAAGGGCTCCCAGCTAAGGAATAAGGGTCTCATCTAGTGAAACGATTGGTCATTTTCGGAAAAAGACACAAATGCTCATCTTGCACTAGCTCGACTTCACGCATAACATAATGACGTTGGAAAGTTCACACGTGATGTAGGCGGAAGTACCTTCCCAGTGTTTACAAAGTGAACGTGGAAAGAAAGTCAAACGCCCTTTACTAAAAAAGGTAAAACAACAATTTCGGCGGATTTTGAAGTTGGAGGACAAAATGAGATGGAGTTTTTCACCCTACCCTACCTTTTTACAGTACACAGACAAAGAAGAACACTGTAAAAAATAAATAGTTAAGAAACCATAAAAAAATAAGGCAACTTGATGCAGTATGGTGTTATTGTTGCGCTCAGTTTTTTATTTCTTCTCAGTAAAGATACTTTGTTTAGCCAACGTAAATTTGTTCATGCAATGCTGATTGTCTTATTTTGCTAATAGAAAAACGCTTGTCACAGCAAGTGAAACAACAATTACTGTCGTTGAGGTAATTCATTTTTTTCTGTTTCCTGGATGAAAAAATAATAATGCGTCACCACATTATCAATTTTATGTTTATTTACGAATGACAAACAGTGAATTGTTATAGAAATCTTAATGGATATCTGATATGTAGACAACATTGCCTTCGTAAGACATCTTACAAGACTAAGATATCCAGAAAACAGATATAAACATTATGAGTTAAACATAATCGAGCCCTCAAAACTAGACACAAGAATGGTGGCAATCAACAAATATTAAAAAGATGTGCTCTGTGTACATCAGAGTACAACAATTAACCAACAATACTTACAAAACAACAACAAAAAAGTTCAAATGAAGTCAACGAACAGCAAAAAAAATAATCTTATAACAGTAACTGCAATGCATGAATAACAATATGAAACAATGTGAAATTCTTTATTCAGACAACTGTGTTTGACTAGTTGGGACAACATTTTGAGTAATTTTGTTGGCCTGACAAGGGTTTTATGTAGCATTTTTTCTGTATTTGAGACGCAAAATGTTTCATAAACTGGAAAATATGCAGTTGCATTTTTTTTTAAAGTGAACTAACCACTTGTGACTTTTCCAACGTGATTACGTAGTGTATGAAGTCGCGGACGTGCATCGTGGAGTTAGTCAGTGCAAGACGAGCATTTGTGGTTAAAAAAAATATATAGACTTTTTATTTTAGTTTTTTTTTAATGTTTCTCTAGATAAGATCTTTATTTTTTGGCTGGGATCGTGTAGAGAAATTTGAGGCTGCACTGAAACTGCAATTTGGACTACAACCCGTTGATCCCCACTGATGTTAACTATATAGGGAAAAATCCTGGAATGTTTTTCTCAAAATCCTTAATTTTTTCGACTGAAGAAAGAAAGACATGAACATCTTGGATGACATAATGGTAAATTATCAGGAATTTTTAATTCAACTTTAAATCAGTAGTGAACTGATCTTTTAAAACATGTTTACACAGAGGACAATAACTATAATGACAACTATAAAGTTTAAATAATCATTCTAATTCTTTGAGAATAGGGAAGTAGTACTGTAACAGTAATGACAAAGAGAAACAATATCATCAGAATTACTTTGAGAATAATTTTTCCAGCTAATGTACAATAAAAACACAGACAACAAATCAGAATCCACACAACTTTAAAGAGCTTGAACATCTGTGGCGCACACAAAAAAAGCAGTGCGCACTAATAATAAAACAAACATTATCATCCATTGGTGTGTAATTATCATTGATGTGAATGGGACTTTACCCATATTGCTGTATAGCTGCAATCTTTACATGTCATTATGGAGGTGGCACCTCTGGAATATTTACCATATTTACTATTGCAGTACACCAATATGTCAAAAAAGAAAAAAAGATTGGGAACAGTGCTGTTACTGTTAACAACTATAAAACTAAACAATTAAAAATCTTTGTTATTAACTAGAGCTGCAAGTCAATTAGTCAAAATAAAAGTTATATATATGTACACAACATGTGTGTTCTGTGTATATTTATTACGGTATGTTAATATAAATACACACACATATATGTGTATATTTTTAAAAAATTGTATGTATTTGTATGTTAACATTGTATATAATTTATATTATATATAAATCTAAATATTTTACATATAAAACTAACACATTTTTCTACACGTTATACATGTATGTGTGTGTATTTACATATACATAATAAATATACACCGTACACAAATATATAGTATGTACACATAAACTTTTTCAATTATTTTGAAGCGATTAATCACAACTAATTGTTTTGCAGCTCTATTATTAACTAAAAGCTGAAATAAAAATATTAGATGAAAATTTCAATTGAAAAAAGAGTAAACAACAATAAGAAATGTTGCATTTGGCTACTAACTGAAATAAACATGTTTAAGTTGAAGTACTTCAATTACTGAACTAACTCTGAAATAACAGTAAAGGTAAACAGGAACATAAAAAACATACAAAACTTGAAAATAATAAAGAGCATGTAAGCTTGAAATGTTATCATTTGTTTGTTTTTATTTATTTATTTATGTTTTTTATCAAGCACCCAATTTTGAGAATTTTTGCCATTAATGTGCATGCTTTGTTTTCGTTTTTGCAAAACTTGAAAATGAAAAAGAAAAAATATATATTGATAAATAGTATAATATATAAATAATACCAAAACAGCACTGATTGGCAATGACTCTAATTATTATTATTATTATTATTTTTAAGTTAAAAGTGAATTAATTTTTTTCTTCTTTTTATGACTTTATAATTCACGCATTAGAAGATTAACATACAGGATGACATACAGCATAAAAATGATTGCTGTTTTCCAAAATTCAGAGCCACATCCATATTGATGAAATGCATACGCAAATGCACAAAACCCACCTTCAGATAATAAAGTGTAAAGCTTCAAACTGCGAAGAGAAAAAAAAAAGTGTAAGATTAGATGAGAGAGAGAGAGGGAGAGTAATAGAGCAAGAGAGCAACCAAACAGTGTATATTCTTTGAGGGCTTATGTTTCTAAATATACTAATGCCGCTTTTGTTAGTGTGCTTCGAGAGAGGCAATAATGGATCAGGCTGAATTCAGAGAAAGAGGATATGAGACAGGATGAGAGAATATAAGACACAGATTGAAGTGGAAGAACAGACCTGCTCATTTTAATGACTTGAAAGCATATGAGTATATGGGCCATTACTGAACATAATTACAAGGATGTGACCATATCTTTACTTGTTTATTTTTGTAAAGGGGGGGTCAGTGATAGTAATAGTAAAACCTAAATTCACCTACATTGTGGGCACCATCCAGTGGTCTCCACGAAGAAAACATGCTAATGAACATGTCTTAATGAAAAATACGAAACGGTCAACATTTGAAGGTTATATCATGAGCTTAGTATAACAACAGAGTCTTTCTATCAGCTCCACCATGTTACCGCACTATAAAGTTGGATACTTGAATGCATTTTGTGTTATGAACAAACATTATTCTTTAAGTACATTTATAAATCTTGATTATTATTTATGAAATATATCAAATTATCAAATGTTAATGCATACTTAGGATGAATTGCTTCAGTGTAGACAATTGTCTGTTACTACTCTCTTAAAAAAAAAAGGTTCCTTACTGGCATCAGTGGTTCCATGAAGAACCTTGAACATCCATGGAACCTTTCAAATGCAGAAAAGTTCCTTTATAGTTAAAAAAGGTTCTTTAGATTTTTAAAATGTTCTTTAATGTTTTTTTAAGGAACTGTTCACTGAAGGGTACTTTGAGTGTATAGCAAGCTCTCTGCAGTACTACATAAAAAAAAAAAAAAACATTTTATTTATAACTGGAATACTTAATTTTGACTAAAACATGATTCAGTCACACCATTCAGTGGTCACTGTCATCCACAGCAATGCATTATATCAGTATTTACTTGATCCTGTAATAAATGCTAATGCAAAATTTAAATATTGTTAGTTTTTCCAATCCATTGCATTTACTAGTTAAGTTTAGCGCTTAAAGCATTATCCAAATACAGATGTGTGTATGTGTGCAGGTGTGCATCTAAGAGTGTGACCTAGATCAAATATTTATTTATTTTTTAAAAAAAAAAGGAATATGTGAGAACTGGGACAATGGCAATCGTTCAGGTTCTGGACACACATACACACACATACACACACACTCCAGGCTTTCTGTTTTAGCTGCTTATCGGTAGACAGACAGGCAGGTCATTTATATGTAAAATTCACTGATGCCTACAGAGACACTGAGACAAAAAAACAAAACAAAACTGCAAACTGCAGTGACAGCACAAGTGAGAGTCAGAGATGTTTGAATATGTTTGTTTGTTTGTTTTAGGGCATCAATATTGAAAGCAACGATAAGTGACTTAATGAATGTGAATGATTGACAGGGGTGAAATAACAAAGACACAGAGAGAGAGAAAATGCTAGGCATCCTTTCAAAGATTATCTGATCTTGAAGATGGGAGGGCTTAGTACTAAAATCTGGGATTTATCTGTTTGTGTGTGCGCAACAGAGGAAATCAGTCGCCCTGGTGACACTGAACTGTATTTATAGGCAAAATCTGGTTTTAATTGAAATTGGTCTCTATAAATAATGCAATTCCACTCTCCGTCGGGTTATTACAAAATAAAATAAGCCCCCCGAGGACCCAACATCACACTCGTAAGCAGCAAGAATCCCTTATACTTATGAATCATATAAACACTTACTTTAATATTTATATCATATCAATATTTAGAGAGCAGTTCTGATAGGCCAGCACAGCGGGAGAAGGGATGGCGATCTAATAGATTTGCAACTAACACGTTTAGTTCAAAAAATCATTCAGAGGATTGATTCAAAGAAATTGAATTACTACAGCATTTAAAATACATTGAACAACTTTGTTTAAATAATAAATAAGTAGTGTTATTGAAAAAATGGATGGTTTTAGTTTTGGATGCTGATTGGTCAATACAAAGGATGCATGGATATTAATTCTGGACATTAAGCTGATAATTATTTTCATGTTATGCCCAATCCTGTTAGTCTGAGACATAAGACAGAACAGATTCATACAGTGTTTTTGGATTTACTTGAGTATACCCCACATATTTGTGATTGTGTAGGTGTTTAAGTCACAGCTACTAGATCCAGACGGCCCAAAAGGATCTAGACATGTGTAATTGTGCTATGACATCTGATATTTGACCATAAAAACATACATCATATGCAGAGGTTGCGCTAGACTTTAACACTGTCTGTAATTTCGACAGACAGGGTCGTAAAAATTCCGTCTTAATCTGTTATTACCTGTCATTTTAATTTTCATATTTTAATTAGAATAACACATTTAATTGCTTCTATTTGTTCACATTTTCAGTCTTAATCATGAACCCATTGTTACAGGACAACAGCGCAGTGTTAAAAAACAACAAAATACGCTAGGGCTGGGTAAACAAAATAAAAAAAAAAATCAATTTCTCGATTTTAATAGATTCTCATTTTAATGAACCAATATCAATTCTTAAAGGGGTCATCGGATGCAAAGTTCACTTTTATATGTTGTTTGAACATTAATGTGTGTTGGCAGTGTATGTACAAATTTACCCTATAATGATAAAAATCCATGCAGTGGTTTTTAATTAATCTGTAAAAATAATATCCGCTTTTTCAAATCGAGCCATTCTCAGATGCCTGTCAGTGTGGCGTCACACTGACAGAGGCCACTCCCATGATAGTTGATTGACATGAGTGTCTTACCTCAGATCAGCTGTCACATTCCGACCTCCATCGTTCACAAAACGCAAATCATTCATGATCCAGAATCACAGCAGAAGTGAGTATAAGGGTTTTTTATGAATCTCTGCAATCACCTTTCCTAATAATGTGCTAGTTAGCAAGTTTAGCGGCTAAACACAGCTAAATGCAGCTAAATGCAGCTAAAATAAACAGACTCGTCACTCCACAGAGAGAAGAGAGGGGCAGGGCGAGCAGAGCTCATTAACATTTAAAGAAGCCTCGACCAGAACAGGATGATTTTTGCAGAGCTGATTTTGGCAAGGTAAAAAGGGTGCTGTTTTACACAACCATTGAGAATTTTTAACCAAAGTATATTATAG
>JAHKKF010521399.1:1141-17152 GCA_019740295.1 Labeo calbasu
TTGCTTGACTCCAAAAGAGTTTATTAGGTCAGTAAACGCAAGTCCTAATGCATCATTTGTATTATCAACGTGAATGTTAAAATCTCCGACAATTAGCGATTTATCAAAATTAACCAGTAGTTCTGAAAGGCGGTCTATACACAGTAGTTAAAACAAGGGATAGGAGAGATTTCTTTTGCATATCTGACAGAGTAACATTAAGCAAAAGTATTTCAAATGAATTAAACCTGTATCCTGTTTTACATTGAGAATATCACTATATATTGTTGCAACACCACAGCCACGACCAGTCTGACGGGGCTCGTGCTTATAACAGTAGTTTGGTGGAGTAGACCCATTTAGACCAATATAATCATTAGGTTTTAGCCAGGTTTTAGTTAAGCAGAGTACATCAAAACTATTATCTGTGATCATTTCATTTACAATGACTGCTTTGGGTGCAAGTGATCTAATGTTTAGAAGCCCAAGCTTTAAAAATGGTTTCTGTTCATTTATTTTGCATTTTTCTGGTTTAAATCACGATCAGATTTTTTCTAGATCCTGCGTTAAATTTTTGTTTTGACCTCACTATTCGAGGAACAGACTGGACAGTGAAAGTACTATCACTGAAGCGTTCAGAACAAAAGCCATCGTAGCAGTTATTTAAGAATTGGCTTACTAGTCAAATGGAGCGTAGCGTCCTGGAGATGTTGTCCGACTGGAGTTCCACTCTGACTCTGCTGGGGTGCAGGCCATCAGCACGGAAAAGCCTAGGATGTTTCCAGAAAAGATTCCACTTAGAGCAGATTCTGTTCTTTACACCATGTCAATAACCATTCATTTAGAGCAAGAAGTCTGCTGAACCTTTAGTGCCCACGTTGATACGTGGGAAGCGGTCCTGACACGATGATCCTCGTTGCGGGCGACGTGCTGCAAACCATCTCGATCAGGCTGCTGAAGTCTCTCTTCAGAACCTCCGTCTGCCGCAGCTTGGTGTCGTTCACCGCAGCGTGCAGAACGATCGTGCCGACGTTCTCTCTCTCCTTCAGGATTGCGGGTATCTGCGCAGAAACATCAAGAACGCGAGTACCAGGAAAACAGTGAGTGTGCACTTTACCTTTAGCTAAGGTAGCACGGACATATGGGACGATGGAGTCTCTGACGATCACAACGTCGCGTTCCGTCCCGCGGAGGGGAGTGAAGCGGTTCCAGGTGGAGATCTCGAAGACCGGAGGCGGCGGAGGGGGCGAGGTCCTCACCCGGGGACTGACTCGCGTCTTCCGCTGCTGCTGCACGCAGGGTCCGTGGTGTCCCGGTGCCGGAGTGAAGGACACCTGGGAAGATCGCGTCTAGGGTGCACGGGACCTGTGCAGAGAAGCACACGGAGCAGAGGTGGTGGGAGTGTTAGTATCGTGCTGTGTACTTACCCGGGAGGATTTGAGAGCAGGTCTCTGCTCTCTCAGCTCGGCCTGCCTCTCCAACAGCTTGTGAATCTGCTTCTCCATGGCCTCCAGCTCGAGCTGCACTGAGTGAGAGCTGCAACAAAACACCCCTGGCTCTTAATGCATCATTTTTCTTTTCTGAAAACATCACTCTTCGTGTGACATTAAAAGTCATAGGGGGGCATATTTACCCCCTTATCTTGAATTCTGGGTGAATTCTAAGTGTATTTTAAATCGACTAAATCACACGGTGAAAGCGTAGTCATCACTGTATGGGTGTGTTTTTTAGTTTTCGTGATCTGCACAATAATGTCAAATCGCATACGTTTTAAACAGCAATTGCATTTTATCATAGATTATATATATATTGCACATCCTTACTGTTAATGATGAATTATACATAATAAATCAGTACTAACCCCACCCTATGGTTGCTACTGTTTATAAAGGATTATAAAGTGGAAGTTACTAATGAAGCCTTCTCACTCAAAAAGTCTATTGTATTGACATCCAGAATGTCTTCTTTGAAAAATTTGGCTTAGTGCATAGATGGTTTAGTTTTTACTTTTAAGATGTCTCTTTTTAAGTAATAAACTTCATAACAGACAGCAGAAATACATCATAGATGACTAAATATATTACAAGGAATATTAGAGATAAAGTAGATGCCAAAACAAGAAATCTAGCTTATCCAGGCTCAGTTTTGTAAAATTTAAAGAATGATCTTTCTCTCTGACCTCGCCATGTCCCCAACCAAATGCAATCAGCATGAAAGCCAAACGTGATCGTTCTTCCGCACCCCACTTGTTTTAATCTACTTCGGCTTGTTAGGCTCTCATAATATGAAAACATTGCAACAATGATGACTGATGTAAAATGTAAATCTGTAGGGGAGATTAAATAGAAAAGTTTCACCCCCAGGCCAGGCTTAGATGGATCAGGGTGGCAGAGAGCTGTCTCAACCCTAATTGGCTCCAGTAGACACTAACAGCCAATCGAACAGTGCTTCTTCCTCATTGATCCCTCGCTTAAAGCCAGAATAGGGCAAGACACAGGAAACGATAAAGAACATGCAACACAATGGGATTGGATTCGAGGGCACGCAGAGAACAGAGGAGACCAAATTCTCCTTTCAGGAGTGCAAGTGGATTTTGGCATCGGATGAAAACAAACACACCTGTTTTATTTCACTAATCTTTTCAAATATCTGAGGGCTACCTGAGAGGGATCAGGTGTGTTTGCTCTGTTCTGGAGGAGGTGTGCCTTCCTACAAAAGCAGAGGCTTTGTGGAGAACTGGTTTATATTTGCCAGATGATGTCTGAGTCTGTGAGGCCTTGGTACAGCTACTTCAGGACCCTGGACAGCACACCAGGTTGAGCTCAGTAACAATTCCAGCTGGAGTTGTTGAGTTCATCTCTTTAAAACCATGGAGAGCACTCCAATCATCCCTAGGTCTTCAGAACCCCCCGACTGTGTCCTGTGACCTTCTTCAATAACCCAACTCCTTATGACCATTTAAAGCTGTGGAAAATACCTGTATGCATGTTAACTCTGACTGTCTATCTATCTATCAGCCTGTCTGTCCGTCTATCTATATTAATGATAACAATAATATTTATTTATTTATTGCATTATAAGTTTGCATATTCAATGCATATTTAATAACAAAATACAAATATTACTAATTAAATATTCATTGGATATGCAAACATATAATGCAATTTAATAATCATGTTTTATATAGTACCCATTATTATTATTATTATTATTATTATTATTATTATTATTGTTATAATAATTTAAGGTGAATTATTATTATTATTATTATTATTATTAATAAATATGCATTGGATATGCAAACTTACAACACAATAATAAAAAAAAATTCTGTTATTAGAAGCTTACAGAAGGTTAAATAATTGTACTTTTGTTGATGCATTGGATGCGCAAACATATAAATGCAATTAATAATAACAACAATAAGAATAATAATATAGTTTATTTTTCGCATTATACATTTGCATAATACAACAAAGTATAAATATTAATTAAATATTCATTGAAATTATATATGAAATATGATTATAATGCAATTAATAATAATAAAAATAATAACGAGCACTATATAAAACATGTAAAACTTATGCAAACTTATAATAATAATAATAATAATAATAATAATGACAAAAACATCATTTTATATCATTATTATAATTTCTGTTATTAGAAATAATTGTACTTTCATTAATGGATAATAATATGGATACACAAACTTCTAAATGTAATTATTTTTATTATTATTATTATTATTATTATTATTAATATAGTTTTGATTGCATATTTAATAACAAAATATAAATATTATTAATTGAATATTAATTTAAATTATGATAATAATAATAATAATAATAATAATAATAATGTTTTATATAGTGCTCATTATTATTATTATTAAATATGCATTGGATATAATAATAATAATAATAATAATTTTGTATAATTATTATAATTTCTGTTATTAGAAGCTTACAGAAGGTTAAATAATTGTGCTTTTTCAACTTCTAAATGCAATTAATAATTATTAATTTTATTATTGTTGTTGTTGTTACATAGTAGTACTTATTATTATTATTATTATTATTATTATTATTATTATTATTATTATTATTATTATTATTATTATCATCATGAATCATCAATATTTATTTATTTTTAAGAAGTTCGCGTTCTCAGTGACATTCAAGAATCTTTTGGAAAAATGGTTTTTCTTTTAAGACTGCAGGTAAACAAAACACAGTCTTAGATTGTAATCTCCAAGCAGTGCTGCTTAGTTTGGAAGAATGTGGCCTGCTAATGTCTCAGGGTAGACAAAAGAGTATTGCAGCTTTTAATCTGCTGTAATGAAGTTTCTCACTACAATAGTGGAACCAAGGCAATTGTTCAGCTGCATGGGATTCCACAAAATAATTCAGCATCACATCATGTAGCCACAGCAGTATATTTTGGGATATTATGCTAATTTTCTGGCAAGCCAAACATCGCTGATAGCATGCAAATAAAAACAGCATTTGGAAAACAATTTAAGGTGAATAATTTGAGATGTGAATGAGAAAAACACTGGAGGTAAAAGCATAAAAGCTCAAGTGGTGACTCTTACCCAGACCCTGAAGTTTAGAGAGGTGCTCATGAATTTAAATTAATCAATGAAGACATATACAAAAATGAAAATCGAAGCACGACAGAGAACAGCACAAAGGCCAGATAAATAGAGCAACACCGTGGGCATTGCTTCGAGACGCCATCACATTAACTATGCGTGAGATGTCTCCCAATGAGCAGGCATACTATCCCTCTTTGTGCAGAGAGAATGTGTTGCGGATGCTCTTACAGATTGGGCTTTAATCAAGACTCCGAGAGGGAATGTTTTTAGTTTGTTTGCTTCTCTTTTTTTCTTCTTTCCAAACAAATATTGCTGATTGTGGTAATTTAGTCCATTATCACAACTGAAAAACTTAAATCAGATTCAGAGGAAGACAAAGCTTTCAAGTTCCACGTGAATAGCTCCAATTTTAAATCTAACGTCGCCACAAGACCGTGAGAGGTGTTTATGAGGCGAGACAAGCGTTTGGGGTAAAACAATGAAATGCGAGAGATAATTTAAGAACCAGCTATGTAATCTCGTTCACTGAAAGCAGTCTCCGATAAGTGAGGTTCACAGGGAAACTTCATCGTTTTTAAGATCAAAAACACAGGAGATGATGTTGCTAATCCTTTGTGTCAATAGATAGTGAGAACTTTTCTGAAATTGCTTAGATGTTAGGGGTGACACCAAGTTGACATGCATAGCTTTTTCAAGGGGTCACCCTTCTTTTCCCGTCGTTTCATCGAATAGCCTTTGCAAAGCTTGAAGATGAATTCTGCTATCCCAGAGTCATCCGCCGTTATGTGTCTCCCCATTTCTTGAAGTTATCTTGGAGCCCAGGAGAGATATTTCTGATTGATCCATAGCCATCGACTACATCTTTCTGCTGCCTCTGATGCATATTTGATGTTTTTTTTTTTTTTTTGTGGAGACTGACTAAATGGATCCCTCGAGTTTTATGGTGGATGTGGCTGTAAAACTTCTGGACCACACTTTTTTGTACTTTTTCCAGCCCTGCTGTTTTGCATCTCCAGCCAGTTCTGTGTAAAGCTGCCTTACTTTGTCTACTGAATTCTCCAATGGGATGTTAGGCTTCAAACTGTGCTCGGATGAGTTCCAAAGCATTCTAGGGGGCTGCGTAAAATTTCAGACACCAAAAAATTGTAAAATTAATTCTTAGTCAAAGTTAAAGGTCAAATGTCAAAGTTCACCAAAAATAAGAAAATTCTGTCAATTACTCACCCTTATGTCGTTCCAAACCCGTAAGACCTTAGTTCATCTTCGGAACATAAATTAAGATATTTTTGATTAAATCCGAGACCTTTCTGCATAGACTTGAACGCAACTACCACGTTCAAGGCCCAGTTTTTTTGAAGGGTCAAGTGCCACCGAAGACTGGAGTAATGGCTGCTGAAAATTCAGATTAGCTGAATTTCACAGGAATAAATGACATTTGAACATCTGTGACCCCGGACCAAAAACCAGTCATAAGTTGCACAGGCATATTTGTAGCAATAGCCAACAACACATTGTCTGGGTCAAAATGATCGATTTTTCTTTTATGTCAAAAATCATGAGGATATTAAGTAAAGATCATATTCCATGAAGATATTTTGTATATTTCCAACGTAAATAAATCAAAACGTAATTTTTGATTAGTAATATGCATTGCTAATAGTTTCATTTGGACAACTTTAAAGGCGATTTTCTCAATATTTAGATTTTTTTCACCCTCAGATTCTAGATTTTCAAATAGTTGTGTCTCTGCCAAATATTGTCCTATCCTAACAAACAATATGTCAGTGAAAAACCTATTTATTCATCTTTCAAATGGTATATAAATCTCAATTTCAGAAAAACTGACCCTTATGACTGGTTTTGTGGCCCAGGGTCACATACATTAAACTAGAACACAGTCATTTAATTTGTAATAACATTTCACAATATTATAGTCTGGCAGAGAAAGGGTTGGTTTTGCACCAGTATCTTCCAGTCAGGCACAATATTCAACTGTCCAGTTTTTTTTCTCCTCTCCTGGCTGCATGAATGCCATCAGTCTTGCCATGTTGTTTGACAATGTTGGTTGTCATTTCCTTGGTCTCAATTGCTGCTGCCAGCTTTTTCAGGACCTGGTTGTGTACCTGCCTCGAGTGAGGCTAGTTTTGTAGCTTAATGTCAGGATGTGTTTGAGGGCTGCTGGAGTTGGACAGAGGGCACACACCATTCGCCAATCCCTTTTTCTGGCAGTGGAAGCACATCACATGTTTCTCTGATAATAAATCTGAGTCTATTTGCTTTCCTCTAACAATTGTCCTGCCAACAGATTTTTCGGCTCTTATACAGGTATTGTATTATGTTACATTATATTAGATTATATTATATTATATTTTTGAATAGCCATCAGAAAACACTCCAGTCTTCAGGTTATTTAACATGATAAATATTTTATTTTGGATCAATTTAATGTGTCCATACTGAATAAAAGTATTAATTTCTTTATTAAGAATCTTAATGACCCCAAAATATTTGAAAAATAGTATACAATTGTATTTTTCAACCTGATCTCATGACGAAAACTTACCTGTGTGAACATTTTCACGAGACGTGAAATACGTACCAATAAGTACATACATGACCCTGGACCACAAAACCAATCTGAAGTAGCACGGGTATATTTGGAACAATAGACAAAAATACACTATATGGGTTAAAATTATAGATTTTTCCTTTTATGCCAAAAATCATTAGGATGTTAAGTAAAAATCATGTTCCGTGAAGATATTTTGTAAATTTTCTACCGTAAATATATCAAAACTTAATTTTGGGTTAGTAATATGCAATGCTAAGAACTTAACTTGGACAACTTTAAAGGTAAATTTTTGAAACCCTCAGATTCCAGATTTTCAAATAGTTGTATCTCAGCCAAATATTGTCCCTAACAAACCATACATCAATGGAAAGCTTATTTCAGCCCTGGTGAAAGAAACAGCATATGCCAGAAAAGGACCAGTATAAACCAGCATCAGAACATACCTAACCAGCGTCCCAGCATCAAAACATACCTACCAGCATATGCTGTTTTTTTCACCAGGGAGGTGATGTATAAATCTCAATTTCGAAAAAACTTATGACTGGTTTTATGGTCCAGTTATCACTGCAGTTTCCAACAGAAATGCCCACTGAGTGGCACTAAGAGAGTGAACGTACATGTGGTATGTTATTTTGTACTTTCCACTGCAGCTCTGACTTGAACTGTCTGTTGAGTGGCGCTATAACCATAAACTTTATATATAGGAAGACTGTGCACTCCTATTACTTAAGAGTGGAAGAAAGTGCAACGCCCAATATGGCGAATAAGCCCCGCCTTCTAAATGAAAGAGCAAATCACTGCACTGCAGCTGCCTTTGGACGTTCCGGTTCCCAAAGAAACATGCAGTGTTGGCAAACTCGTGCTCATGACTGCGCATGCGCATTGGCTGGTCTAGCAACAAGAGCAAACCTTTTTAACAAGCTCTTTTGTCATGAGTCACACTTTTTTACGGGACTCTGCATTCTAAGTCTGATTCTGTGCCGGCTGAGCTACTGAGCAAGCTTGTTACGTCTGGAAAGCGAAACATGGAGCTGTAATCATAACTGTGTACAAAAACGCTTACAAGTGCTTGCTGTTTTAGCGCCTCTAGTGTTCATTTCTGTTCAAAACTGCAGTGATATGTATTTATTGGTATGTTTTTAGCCTCTTGCGAAAAAGTTCCTACAGGTACGTTTTCATCATGAGATCAGGTAGGTATTTTTTATTATATTATATTGTTAGAGTTTCTACTAATAATAACAGTCAATCAGTAAATATGGCAAATTTTAAGTAGCCATCAGTTAAAAAATAAAAAGCCTGCATGTATCGTTGTGAAATCTACCAACAGGGACTAATGGGGTCATGCTAACCAGCCAAACCTTGACCTTATGGTTGTTACTTTGTGCCATGTGGATCCAACTGTAGTAATTTAATCCAAAACAACACTATGAAACGGTCAGAAGATAATGAACATTGTCTCTTCCATAAACATGTTGATATCAAAATTGCAGTTTCTGTCCAAATATATGTTTTTCTGATTTTAATGGAAGCAGACAGGTTCTCCGCCACCCCTAATGAGCCTTATTAGCGGGTCTGTTTACTTATGTCTATTTATCGGAGCAGAGTATCCATTCCAATGTTTTTTTTTTTTTTTTTTTTTCACTGTTGCTGTTTACTTAGGTGTAGGTATCACTCACTGCGTACGTGAAAGCCTAATCAGGGCAACAAAACAGGTTTGATTTAGATACCGAAGGAAAATATTGTTGAATTTAACAAACAGTACTAATGAATGAATCAGAGGTGCCGCTGTAAATGACAGCCAGTGGAAAGCAGTGTGTTGGCACCACCGGCCTTTCTGCACCTGTTTTTCTCATCTATTAGGATTCAAACAAGTGAGCAAATGAGGGCAGAGAGAAATTCTTGATTTAGTGCATCCTGTGGGATGAGATGAACCTGACGGGAAGAAGACGTGTGGTAGTACACAATAAATCATTCCGACACCAATTATTTATTTTTCCCTCAAGGCGCCGAAGGCATAACAGAGCCTCTCAAGTCCATGGGCTACAGTGATTGTTAACTGTTCCTATAGCAAACCCTTTCACTCGGTTTTAAAAAATCAATAGGTACAAAGCTGCATGTAATAGCTTTGTGTGTAACTGTAACAAGTAACATTAATTCAATGGCCACAAACATGTGGCCAAACTGTATCGCTAACCCTTGTTCTTTATCTTCAGAGCTAGTTAGGTTATATTTTAGCGCGAGATGCGTGACGGGACAGGAAACTAGGAAGTGGTAAAAGCAAATGTGCGTGCGAGTTAAATAAATGGCTGTTTTACAAACAATCAATAGCAGCTTGGCTTTACAAGTGTAGTAAAGAGAATGAGCCATTTTTTTTTTTTTTTCAGTGAGGCACAGTTGGGTTCTTTTCAATTAATGCCTTCTGAAGGTAACAATGCAAATCATGACTTGAGGCATTATTGTGCTGCCGTCTAATTTGTTGTAAACAGGTTAAATTGGGCTATTGGAGCTGGAAGAACCAAAAGATCTGGGGTTTTACTATTTGGATCAGAATACATGACACAGTTGCAGAACCACTGCATTTGAATCACAATCCAAACAAACATGCTACATGTAGCATGAGCAGTTTTTGATGTAAATTAGATTGTAATTAAAATTACAAGATTTAAAGCAAAAACAGAATTGTCTGACCTTAGCTTTGGGATATTATGCTACATAAAACAGGCTACCCTTACCAGAAAGAAGTATACCTCAAGTTTATTTTATTAAGTATACTTAAGTAAAGTTCAAGTATATTTTTAAGTATACTTTATGTAGTGAGTATACAAATATCAATGTATTAGTAGTATACTTGTAAGAGTGCTATTTCAATACTCCTTGGGACTACTTTAAGTATAACAGTAGTAAACTTTGAGTACACAACTAGTTTACATTATGTTTTTAGTTTGAACTGCAAGTATACTAAAAGTGAACTTATATTGATAGTTTATCAGTTAAATACTTGTAGCATTTGTAGTCCACTTTGAAGTATATTCCCAGTAAACCACTAGTTTAGTAGTTTTATACTGAAAGTATACTCGTAAGTTTAAATCATACTTTAAGTATACTACTATGTCCCTATTTAGGTATTAATTTGTATACATTTTGTTTTATGAATATCTAAACATACAAAACATTGAGCGAAAGAGCAGGGTATCTGCTTGTAAACAAAATCCTTTTATTCTGGCTTCATGCATTCTTTTTTTATAAACGCATGAATGTGGGTAAGTTTCATAATTAAGAAAAATAAATAAATACATAAACAACAGTTTGAACAAAATGCTGAAAAAAGACAATGCATTGGATTTAGAATGAGAATCAAAACGTAGATGGAGTCGATCAACACTCCAAAGCTTGACAGTCATTATTACCTCTTCATAGGTCGACATTTTATTTCACAACATTACAGTTTTGTTGCTGTTTTATGTCTGATAATCGTGTTAGATTACATGTGGAAGCATCTGTTGTTTTAGTTTCTTCGCTTTTTGGAAATTCTGTACAGTAGATGTGTAATAGCACCCCCTACCGCATAACAGTGAAAACATGGATTCTCGGAGCACAAGTATATATAAATGTCATTTTAAGTACATTTCTGAGAAGTGCATGAACAACAGCACTTAAACAACAAAACACAGCTGCTTCAGTTACCTTTAACTTATTGTAGCCTATAAATTCATAATACAAGATCTCACCATCTGTAAAAATTAAATTATTTTTACTGTATAAAAACAAATACAGATTGTTAATCATGGTATGCGCAGACTTTCTAGGACATACATATGCGCTTAAAACACTTACATGAACAGATTGGTTGGCATTAGCATGATCTATGGCAGACTTTAGTAAGTGTCAGGGCAACAAAATCTAGTAAACAACAATTTAGTATTAACTCTTTCCCCACCAGCGTTTTTTTAAAAGGTTGCCAGTCACCGCCAGCATTTTTAGTGATTTTCACCTAAATTTGATGCCCCTTAGAATATTTTCTGCTATGAATATATGAACATATTTTATATCAAAATAAAGATCTGAGCCTCTGCTTTTAAACAAACAAACAAAAAAAAAACTATTTTATTCTATCTTCATGTGTTCACGTTTTATTATCACTTGAATGCAGATAGGTTTCATCAGAAATACAACATTTTGGACAAAAAACTGAGAAAAATGCATTTTTATCAAAGCAGTGCATTTTCAAGCAAAATACATTCAGGTGTCATATTCTTTCACCCGTAAATAATTATATTATATATTATATATATTATATATTATAATAATAATAATTATATAATCATTACTGAATGAATTTAATTTATTTGAACACCCTGAATCAGTGATTCACTGACCCATTCATAAAGACAGTCTCTTACTTCGTTCCTAAATAAATCAGTCGTTTTGAACGAATCGATTGAATAAATGACTCAATGACAGTGGCTTGCTACCACCTACTGGCAATTTTAGTCTCATTTTTAAAAGTATAATTCTACTTTTTTATATATATATATAAAAATATAATTTCATATTTTATATTTGAAACATTAATTTACATTTGGTTTATTTGCACAGTTAAAGAATTAGAACTAAAAGTTTTTCAATCATTAGTCAGAAGTGTATGCAGTTAACAATGATCCCTCAATTCCCGAGGCTGTGTACGTTGCTTAGGCACCTGTATTATTATTTACCGTTTTAAGCCAAAATATCGCCCAGCGATATATTTTATACATTATACATGATATATTTGAACGTTGTTATTACAGCACATTATTAACATGTATAAACAACAGATACATACAGTAATTTTTTTAGGTTATAGGTTTAGGTTATAGAATTTTGAAATCAAAGAATGAATTTGTTTAATATTGTATTTAATAAATAAAATTACACTTTTAGATGCTGTTAATATGCCCATGCTGTACATTACACAATGCATTAACTCCATAAAAATAAATGATCTGCAAGTTTCAAAGTGTTCCTGTCTCACTGTACTAATTTTTGGCTTTAAAAGGTTTTATGTTGTGCTTTCTGCTATAAATTGCAGATTCCTCTCTCTTTCCTCCATCCTTGGTTTCTCTCTATTCCCAACAGTATTTTGTGTTCCATCTCTTCTTGCTGAAATCTATTAACCCAGCCATTTGATCCGAGGGCGCGGGCGCTGACCTGATGGACGGGTAGTTTTTGTGGTTGAGAGGTGAGAGTTCCCACAGGGCCGCGGTCTCTCTGAACCTGACTTTGACCTTGACGGCCACAACCCTCCTACGACACTGGAGCGTCTCTTTTAATTAGTATTTAACTCAGTAGAATGTTTTTGAATGGAGATTGCAGGTTAAATGTCTACACTATTTTCAGTGTTAAAATGATTCATCTCACACAGTCAATTGACATTTTAAAATAAAAAGTGTGCAGTATGTAAAAGCGCACAATAACAAAGGATAAAGCGTGGTAATTACCTTTAAATACGGGGGGTCGTCAGGCTCTGACTGTTAATATGCGTTTGACAGCCTTTATGATGTCATCGGGGAACTGTTGGAGCTGTCGCACTGTTAAATAACGGCAGCTCAGAGTAAAAAATGTGGAAGGAAAAGAGAGCTGCGAACAGATTACATGATTTAAGGTGCTCCAGGGCTAAAAGTTCATAAACTTTCACCAAAACTTCAGCAATGACAAATCCGACTTAGCCTACTGAGGTTAAATGTATTTGCGAATCAAATGTCAGAGTGAATCAGATTCATCCGTATCCTAAAATATACACAGAACATTGGAATCACGAAAACTGAAAACATCTTGGGATGTTATTTTAATGTTGTCCCTGAAGGAAAAAGACACTGACATGCTAAATAATCTTAAGTATTTCATTTTGCTGACTCGCTTTACAAAGTTTAACAGTGAAGGAAGTAGACTAGGATGTCTGTTCTTCTTGTAATGAAGGAGTATGAGGTAAATGAATGTAAGCTGTGTGGAAAAAGATGCGCAAATTATTCTAAATCTGAAAGATATCAGTCTTGATCCAAGAAATTACCAAGTGTAATTTTAGTAGAAAACACGTTTCCATGGTTCCACCACATTCCCCATGGATTTGTGTACTTTGGTAATGTGTACTGAGGATGATGAACAATATTACGAACTGCTACTTGAATATGCGTAGAAGTTAATTGTCCCTCTGCCAGTGGACTGTTTTTGTGTATTTTTTCGACATTGTTTTGTTCATCTGTATCTGCAAACATTTTAGTTTTGACAGTCTTGTGATTTAAACCTTTGTTGAGCACTCAAACTGAGCAGAACACAAAAGAAACAAAGAACATAAGGAACGAAGAAAAAGTACTAATCCAACTATTCAGTTTTGTTTTTGAAAGCACCAAGCTCTTTATATAATGCATAAAATTAGTTCCATCTTTTCAGCTGCACCGCTGTGATAATGCTTTTGCTTATCTGTTCATTTAAAAAATTCATCTCAAAGACAAGGCCAAACGTGGGTTATTCAGACTAACCGGTTGTACAAAAGAAAGCCAGAAACTGCTGGTGTTTATCTCCTGGATAAAATGGTTCTACTGTGTGAACATAAGAATGGGCAGAACTAGAAAAAGCTGTTATTTTTCTCAGATTGAATGGAGCCAACTCTATCAAAGGAGCTTTAGGAGAAATTCAGCTCTGTTTCCTGAAATCAAAAGTGTTTCGTGGTCCTTTTCAATTAAAATACAAAATAAAGTTAAAGTATATACAGCAGCAATTACTCCAGTCATCAACATTTATTCTTAGCATTAATGAAACCAGTACTACTTTTTTTTTTTTTTTTTTTGTGTAAACCGCAAAAAAAGTAAAGGCATTATAAATGTCATTTTTGATCAAGCAAAAGCATTCTGAATAAAAATGTTAATTTCTTCCAAAAAACAAAAGCAAATCTGACCAATAGTGTGTATATACACAGTATGTAAAGGTCAGCACAGGCCTTTTTTTTTCTCTCTCTCTCTCTTTTTTTTTTTTTTTTTTGAGTTACATTTACACAGCAATCTGAAAGCTAATACATCTACCTCTAAGTGTTGGCTGTAAAATCCCAGCCATAAATTCAGAAACCCTGGTTGCTTACAAAACATTTAGAACAATTACACTTGGAAGTAAAAGCAATATCCTGATAGTAGTGCGCAGGATGGATTGGAAATCCACACAAATGCGGCTTAAGGCTGCCAGCTTCTCTCAATATCCCTTCCCTGAGGTTTAGCTGTGCTTGTGTCTAATCAATAAGGTTCATTGAAGCTCTACATGCTCAGATATGTGTTTCAACTGACAGTTTCATTGTCTGCTACTCCATTCCTATTCATGCTGCTGTAGCTGCTCTTTTTTTTTAAACGATTGTCTTACACTCAATCAAATAATGCAGTGCATGTGCGTTCAAATGAAATCTCTTGAATGGTTGGCATTTCAAAAATACTGTGCTATGCAATGCTCTCACTGAGCGTGGGCCTTTGTACTAGTTAAAATAATGGGAAAAGGTTTCTTTCTGATATCCATTAGATGGCCATAGAAAGAGCTCCTGAGAGTGTTTGCCTTATGGTTCAACACGATGTATAAGAGCATTTTAAGTCTCAGCCTTGGCCTCGACTAGCTCATCTATCCTCCTCCGGCAAACGCAGATGCACACCAACAAATTTCAAAACAACATTTTTTATCTTCAGACAAAGTAAGTTAACTGAATAAACAGTACCCTATACAGGCCATCCCATTGCCACTCCCCTCCTTCAAATACACACACAAACTTTTTTCCGGTACTTTCCGCTACAATAAATCACAGAAGGTCCCCGTTTCTAATACCTCAAACTAAAACTCATCCTTTTAAATAAACCAAGTAGACTGTACAGATTACGACTTTATGTCCCCGGTATGGCCACAGTCCAAAGGTCAGGCCGAAGCAGATGATCAATCGCCTCCTCATTGGAGAGTAATTCAGAGTCAGTTAGAATGATTCATTTGGTGAGGGGGGTGAATCAATGCTGGTCTTAATGAGATTCTCCCATACGCTTCTTATCTGCAGCCAACACTGACATCCCAGAAACATTCATCCTCAGGTAGGACCTGTGCAGCCTGAGGCGGGAAGCTCTACTCATTATGTATTTCCCTCCTTCTTCAACTGAGATGGTCTTTCCTTCTGAATACTTAATGCTGAGAGTCATAACCCTAAGCGCTCTGAAGGTTTAACAGGCTCACGGTGCTCAGTCGGTCTTGATTTCGTCCGATGTGACTTGCTCTAGGATGTCCGGTTATGCTTTTTTAAACACACTTGGACTTGTAGTTTCATGGAAGCTGATGCTACTGTGGTTTTCACTGGATTTTATAGTTTGGTCTACTGTAGAACATCTTTCATTTGAGTTGTTTTCATGCAAAAACAAATATACAATGAATCTTATGAGCTGATTATGAACTGATTCCTAGTAAACATAAATAAATAAATAAATAAATAAATGAATAAATAAATAAAGTGAATGGTGTAGCTTGATTGCTGATGCAAATGACTCTTATCAGCTTAGTGAATATTATGTTCACCATGGATTTTTATTAATCATGAATATAGTAAAAACAGTAGCATTGTGAAATATTATTACATTATTTTTTACTATATTTTAAAATGTAATTTATTCCTGTGATGGCAAAGCTGAATTTTATTGCGCTGTATTTTTTTCATGCTGAACAGCGTGACCAGTGTAGGTCGATTCCTGACACAAATGATTCTTATGAGCTGATTCTTTTTAGTGAATCACTAGCATATAACATGATTATTTCCTGAATCAGAAACATACTGTGCAACCAGTGTAGCTCAATTCCTGACACAAATGATTCT